>ML827357.1:78056-107505 GCA_009831015.1 Picea engelmannii | reverse complement strand
TTATTACTATTGCGCTTATGGTTACATTGGATCTTTGACTACACTTAATCAATTTCTAACTTCCAATTAGAAGTAGAGTAGGTAGGTTCAAAGGAATAAAACATATCAGTTTTAGTTTTACTTTCAATAAGTATGCTCTCCTCCGTGCTTAAGTGCTATCGCGAGGATCAGAAAGTGTCGTATATCTTTAACTTTTTCAGAAATGTTCTATCGCTATTTGTTCATAAATTGATTTTCTTTAATTTAATGTGAATTTGAATTGTTTATATTTTCCTTTAAAATCTAAGAATAATACAACTAAAAAAAAATACAAAAATAGGATTCTTCTTTTCTTTTTTTAAGTTGAAATAGGATTCTTCTTTTTTTTTTCAATGAGTAAAAATTAAAAATTAAAAAAAATAAAAATTTAGCTTTTGTTTTGAATTTTTCTTTATCATAGGAATAAAACATTTAATATATATATATATATATATAACATTTAAAAAAAAAAACAAAAAACTCTCCCCTCATGCATTGCACTCTTTCATGATGAAAATGTCCAACAAACACTGATTAATACAATTTCCATCGAATCGGCTAGAGAAACAAAACATTTTTTTGGAAATGCCCTGCCAATCTCCCTTGCGGACTTTCTATAGACCAACAACAAACATCCAGTGTTCTTCCTCTGCACAGGGCGTTAAATGCATCCAGTATAAGCTTACATCTGAATCTTCCCCACTATGCTCTGCACATTGTGTATCTTCTCTCACTCGAAATTCAACATTGATCCCTCTGGCAGAGTCTTGCCAAGTTTGCCCTGTTGCTATCGAAGAGTTTGTAATAATGCTGGTGTTGAGAGTGGGATGCCTTCGCCAGTGCTGTCAAAACCTTGTGTTGCAGACGTTCAAACCCTTGATCATATGCACTGTTGATATGGCACAAGCATAAGGAGAGTCGATATCCATTGACAATCGAAAGAGCCATGCGAAGGAGGAGCCTGCAAAAATAATAGATCTATTTCCGAGAAGGAAGAAGGATCGTTGCTATCGATATGCATGTTCAGTATCATACAATGACTATCCTGTGAAACAAACCAAAACGGTAGACAACACTGAGATATCGGGCATACACACATTTAGCAATGGTTCTAACTGTTCTATCTTTTCATGCAACCATCCCGAGAGATCTTTGGGATCCCAATCCCACGAAATCACATCCATCAGCCTCTTTCCACCATCCCATTCAAAGCCGCAAATTACTCTTTGATTCCAAAATTTGAATTGCACCAGTCGGATGGAGGAATGATAATTTGACCGTGCTATCAGTGCTAATTGGAGACGATCTCATCATGGTGAAGCAGCGAAATCACAGGATCCCTCCAATTCTGCATTATTTTTTTAGAAGTCTTCCTTTGCACTTGTTACCCTACTTTGTGATTTTTAACGATATACATTACGAGAAGCGTAAACATTTTAACACAAACACAGGAATCCGAAATTTTGCAAAGAAATTCAAGCATATGAACATTTTATGTATGCAATTAATTAATTACGAAGGTTATCTATTTGCAGGTGTATCAGAAAAGTGAAACATATTCTTCCCATTTGTTATATTGAAAGAAGCAGTAATGGGCAAGTAGCTTCTCCAATGTAAGGGTACGAGATGAAAGTGGAGAAAGCAAGTGGATCAGAAAATGTATCTCATGCTGGTAGTGAGGAGGAAGTAGGTAGATTGAAACATTCTTTCCGGGCTACGGGCATGGTCAGTCTCATAGAAGGATTGTTGCCTGCCAGTAAGTCGCCTCCGAAACCCTTCTTGCGATTTGCCTTGCTGCGTTAGGCGGGAACAGATTAGACACCATTGGAGAATGCATTGCTATACTAACCCGTTTGAAGCAGCCACTTAAATGCCGTCTTGCAGTGCATTATCGTTCGTATCGACACAAGGGAAATGTGCGTTTAAGAGAATCTAGCAAAGTGCTGAAACTTTTCGATGGCCATTGGAGAAATGTCGCCCCGATATATGGACACGGGCGATACACAAGTTCCACTGATGAACATGTTTTAGGAGTGGTTAACGGAAGGCTATACTTTCATGAACGCATGCTCGGAAGTAATTCCATCATTAGAATTCTTGCGTTAGATGTTGGCAGCAGTTTATGGCAATGGAAGGAAGTATGTAGAAGTGAAAATCATCTTGACTTGCTACTGCATATATGCAGATCAAACCGGGTCACGGGTAACCTTTATGTATATCGCAGATGTCACAAAAGGCGTTATTCGCATTCTTATTTTGATGTAATAGCTTCTTATTCGGATATAACAGAGATACCTGTATGGGAACAAATAACTGATAGAGCACCGAAATTACATTTTCTCTCCAGTGTATACTCTCCTCAGCCAATTTTTGTGCATATGGGGAACAAACTGTATTTATTTGGGTCAGCCTCAGTTCCTTACACAGAGAATGTTTGGTTTCTTGAGCTAATTACAAGAGCATGGAACAAAAGCAAAGTCGAAGCTCACGTCGGGGGTGATCTGAATGTTAAAAAAATGTTCCGCTAGTAGATTACAACAAGACACAATTCCACATACCGGGATATGATTCGTCAAATGAACGCTGGATAAGAGTTGGATGAATGGTTTGGCCACTTAATCCTCCAATGAAATGGACTTGGTGTGTTGAATACAATCACCGAGGTGAGAGGCAGTTGTGGATATATACGTGCTCGCTTAGCGCAAGTGGGGATTTCAAGCTGTGGAAATAGAAAGTGTTAGGGGAAGGAGGTTCGAAAGAAGATCCGTTTCAGCAGCACATCAGACTGGCCATCGAAATCTGTGCATAACCACCTACTACAAGATCGGTTTCGGTTTCAAGAAGTTTATATCTCGTGCTGAGAAAGCGGCCACTGCATTCTTCATTTAGACGAGGATGGAAGCATGGGGAAAAGACTTAAACGAAAATCCATCTAGCAACCTCACGCTCTTGAGATTTCAAAAATATGCATCTACATGGACCTGTTTTGGATTTTATGGATTGGATGCCTTCCAATTTCTATAGTTTATTCTTTTTTGTTGTTGTTGTTGTAGTATAGTCGTTTAATAGTTGTTTATTTTAATTTTTAATTTTTTTTTTATAGAAAAACAATTAATAGGGTTGTTTATTTTTTATTTTTGTTTGTAACAAAACAATTAAAAAAAAACAAAAACAAAACATAATAAACTTAATATATATATATAAACTAGCCCTTAAAGCAACAAATAAAATTGCAAATGGATATTTTCATCATTCCTGAAAACAATAATGTTTTTACTTACGATTTTACCCTAAGTGGTTTCTTGGAGTCACTTTAGCGAGTAATCAACGATGAAAAAGCTTGCGCACACAATGACCATGATAACAGGTATAAGAACGCATTTTATTTCTTTTACTTTGTTGCATTCGTACTTATTTTTGCATGTTATTTTTTTCTTCGAATATCTCACAAGTTTTCATGCAGAATTTGTACTAAGTTTTTTAAGTGCATGGTCAATTGCATCTTGCTGTTGAAGTGATTTTCTCGAATCACAAAACTTTTAAAAGAAAAACATGCTTTCATAATTGCTTGAAGGAGCTGAGTCTTATCGCACACATCATGGCATTTGTTGTTACACAAAACCTATCCATACAACCATTCCACGTCATGAATTCTTTCCCCGCATCTCTCCTTCAAAGTGCATTGGTCATCCCTGTTATGAGGTCTATCTTCCATTCCCTTATCCTTCATGACTTTGCACATGTCTATCTTTCTGAGTCGCATACATCTCTCTCCTATTTTTCCATTCATTTTACCTTACAAATAAAACCATTTAGTTCCATTTTGACAACTACATTACCCTGATTTCTTTTTCATACATATTGTTGCTACCGAGATTTTTTCATCTATAGTCCTACCAATCATTTTGTAAAAACTCACGTTAACTGATGTGGGATTCCTTAAGGCCCACCTTTCAACAAGTCTTGCCCCATCGACCTCAACACCTTATCTGGGATATAGACTAGAGTCCATTTGAGTACCTAGAGGCTTGCATGCCTTAATGGCAAGTTCTCTCGCTGACAATCATGGGAATACATCAATGTCCCTTGATCATCAGATCTTGCAAGTAGCTCGACATCAGCTCATCCATTCACACTTTGCAAGATGTACTTGAGTACCTTGGCACTCATTGACATCAATGGTGAGTTTGCCTCACATTGGTTAACGACATTCATCAATGGTCAGTAATGCAATGAATTCTCTTCATGCTCGACATCGACACATTCATTTGCATGACTAGAATTGTACCATCGGGTTTCACAACAGGTGAAGACTATACACTTTTCCATGACTCCTCAGCAGTTACAACAACATAACTCCAGCTATATGAGAGTACTACATTTCCGTTTTCATTCTTCATCTTTCCCATACAACAGTTCATATTCCTCCACTTCACATTCTCTGATCCAGCAGTGATATCTTCCATGCTCCAGTAGCCGCATCAACCATATTCCTATTGCATAGTTCATCAACATTTTGCGTAAGTGGAGATATGTTGTTTTCTACTCTTTAATCATGCAATTCCTTACATGCTAGAGTGAATGAATTTGGAAAAATCCCTCACCATGCTCCCTTTCCTTTTCACTTCTATGACTCATGCCATGTTGCATGAGGACATGCAACCAATTCAGTTTGTGGGGGGGGAACTATATTTGCTATCATCACTCCATTTTTCCACCACCATTCCATTTTTCGTCCCATTTACCATTTACTAACATTTTTTTTCTTCCAACGATAGTCTCTTGCACTTTGCTTCATAAGCATTGATTTACATATTGGCATGATTCACAAATGTGTAAAAAGGGATTTCTTATACTCAGTGATGTATTCTTATTCCAACAAGAAAATGGGTAAATTATTATCATAACAGCGACAAAACAAATAACGAAATGAATGTTGTTTACACAAGAACCAACATTTTATTATCTTAACAATAAGAGAACAAATAATGAAATGAATGTTGTTTACACAAGAACCAACATTATCTATATTCATGGTTGTCACACAAAAACCAACCATAAGAAAATGTCAGTTGTTACTCATATAAATCCCATCCTGGAAATATTCATTATCATCACTCAAAGCCAAAGTTCAGATGGCAAAATTTCTTGGGAAGACCCATGCATGGTTGCATGAGGACATGCAACAAGTTCAGTTGGGGGGTATGTTGGGACTCAAAAATGTCACATTTTCATCCACCTTTCCCTTCCTCATTCTTCACATTTCATTGCCCCATTAACCTTTCATGATACCATTTTCATAATTAAATATGGGTTAAACCTTATTATTTTCCAAATCATTTATTTTAGTATTAAAAGGGAATTTGTGATTAAATTTTAGAAAATTGACATGTTTTCATATATCTCAAAAATGTGTGAGCTTTATCATGTGTAGGAATATGTGAAGGATTAATTCAAAAGACTTCTCGAATACTTTCTCCACCATTTCAAGATTTGAGGAGATAATTCATTCCTAATCCAAGGAGAAGATCATGGAGATTTGGTTGTCATATCTTATCCAAGATATATGAGAGATATGTGTGAGGATTTGAAGGGATTATATTTTGTAATAAATGGAAATGGGTTGAGAGAAAAGTGGATCTATAATTATGAGATGTTTATCTCCTTTTCAAGCTCTCATGTATAAAAGAGAGTGCCCTCTCTTCATGAAAAAAGAGAAGAATCATTATTATGTAGATTGAAAAGAGGATTCATTATTATGTAGATTAAGGGAATTGTTATGAGATAGGTTCTTGAGGAGAATTGTTATGATGTAGATTGGATTCATGAAGAGATTCCTTTTGTAAACCTACCTGTTGAAGATTAATGCAAGTTTGGATTCAGTGATTTTGTCTCTCTTAGAAGTTATCATCTGTTGATCTAAGAGCTTCCATGTTGGGATCAGCAAGTGCCACCGATCCATCTTGGTAAGCTTATTGTAAATTGTTAGTGTAGATTTTCATTTCATGTATTTGTTATTTTGATTTCATGTTATTTTGTTTGATTTCACTATTCGAATTTGTTGCAAAGTGTGGTAACGCAGGAACAGTCGGATCTCCATATTTCACCATACATGATCTTTAATGGAGAATTCCACTTGTTAGTTTAGTTGCTCCAGGAGATAGAATCAAAGTTCATCTTTTCTTTTTAAGAGCCATCAATGAACATGTCCATCACCTGGGCAAGATATTTTGCTTCTTTATGAGTTTTTCTTTCCAGCTTTCGAGTTGTGTGAAGATTGTTATTTTTAAGAGTGTATTGGTTTCTAAATGGTTTTCTTATCTAATCTATACTAAACAGATATAAGAACCTATCTGTTATCGGCACATACAGTGCATCAGCTCTATTGATTATGAATCCCGGTTGAACTATATTTGCTATCATCACTCCATTTTTCCACCACCATTCCATTTTTCGTCTCATTTACCATTTATTAACATTTTTTTTCTTCCAACGATAGTCTGTTGCACTTTGCTTCATAAGCATTGATTTACATATTGGCATGATTCACAAATATGTAAAAAGGGCTTTCTTATACTGAGTGATGTATTCTTATTCCAACAAGAAAATGGGTAAATTATTATCATAATAGCGACAAAACAAATAACAATATGAATGTTGTTTACACAAGAACCAACATTTTATTATCTTAACAACAAGAGAACAAATAACGAAATGAATGTTGTTTACACAAGAACCAACATTATCTATATTCATGGTTGTCACACAAAAACCAACCATAAGAAAATGTCAGTTGTTACTCATATAAATTCCATACTCGAAATATTCATTATCATCACTCAAAGCCAAAGTTCAGATGCCAAAATTTCTTGAGAAGACCCATGCATGGTTGCATGAGGACATGCAACAAGTTCAGTTGTGGGGTATGTTGGGACTCAAAAATGTCGCATTTTCATCCACCTTTCCCTTCCTCATTCTTCACATTTCATCGCCCCATTAACCTTTCATGATACCATTTTCATAATTAAATATGGGTTAAACCTTATTATTTTCCAAATCATTTATTTTAGTATTAAAAGGGAATTTGTTATTAAATTTTAGAAAATTGACATGTTTTCATATATCTCAAAAATGTGTGAGCTTTATCATGTGTAGGAATATGTGAAGGATTAATTCAAAAGACTTCTCGAATACTTCCTCCACCATTTCAAGATTTGAGGAGATAATTCAATCCTAATCCAAGGAGAAGATCATGTCATATCTTATCCAAGATATATGAGAGATATGTGTGAGGATTTGAAGGGATTATATTTTGTAATAAATGGAAATGGGTTGAGAGAAAAGTGGATCTGTAATTATGAGATTTTTATCTCCTTTTCAAGCTCTCATGTATAAAAGAGAGCCCCCTTTCTTCATGAAAAAAGAGAAGAATCATTATTATGTAGATTGAAAAGAGGATTCATTATTATGTAGATTAAGGGAATTGTTATGAGATAGGTTCTTGAGGAGAATTTTTATGATGTAGATTGGATTCATGAAGAGACTCCTTTTGTAAACCTACCTGTTGAAGATTAATGCAAGTTCGGATTCAGTGATTTTATCTCTCTTAGAAGTTATCATCTGTTGATCTAAGAGCTTCCATGTTGGGATCAACAAGGGCCACCGATCCATCTTGGTAAGCTTATTGTAAATTGTTAGTGTAGATTTTCATTTCATGTATTTGTTATTTTGATTTCATGTTATTTTGTTTGATTTCACTATTCGAATTTGTTGCAAAGTGTGGTAATGCGGGAACAGTCGGATCTCCATATTTCACCATACATGATCTTTAATGGAGCATTCCACTTGTTAGTTTAGTTGCTCCAGGAGATAGAATCAAAGTTCATCTTTTCTTTTCAAGAGCCATCAATGAACATGTCCATCACCTGGGCAAGATATTTTTCTTGTTTATGAGTTTTGCTTTCCAGCTTTCGAGTTGTGTGAAGATTGTTATTTTTAAGAGTGTATTGGTTTCTAAATGGTTTTTTTATCTAATCTATACTAAACAGATATAAGAACCTATCTGTTATCGGCACATACAGTGCATCAACTCTATTGATTATGAATCCCGGTTGAACTATATTTGCTATCATCACTCCATTTTTCCACCACCATTCCATTTTTCATCTCATTTACCATTTACTAACATTTTTTTTCTTCCAACGATAGTCTGTTGCACTTTGCTTCATAAGCATTGATTTACATATTGGCATGATTCACAAATATGTAAAAAGGGCTTTCTTATACTCAGTGATGTATTCTTATTCCAACAAGAAAATGGGTAAATTATTATCATAATAGCGACAAAACAAATAACAAAATGAATGTTGTTTACACAAGAACCAACATTTTATTATCTTAACAACAAGAGAACAAATAACGAAATGAATGTCGTTTACACAAGAACCAACATTATCTATGTTCATGGTTGTCAGACAAAAACCAACCATAAGAAAATGTCAGTTATTACTCATATAAATTCCATACTCGAAATATTCATTATCTTCACTCAAAGCCAAAGTTCAGATGCCAAAATTTCTTGAGAAGACCCATGCATGGTTGCATGAGGACATGCAACAAGTTCAGTTGGGGGGTATGTTGGGACTCAAAAATGTCACATTTTCATCCACCTTTCCCTTCCTCATTCTTCACATTTCATCGCCCCATTAACCTTTCATGATACCATTTTCATAATTAAATATGGGTTAAACCTTATTATTTTCCAAATCATTTATTTTAGTATTAAAAGGGAATTTGTGATTAAATTTTAGAAAATTGACATGTTTTCATATATCTCAAAAATGTGTGAGCTTTATCATGTGTAGGAATATGTGAAGGATTAATTCAAAAGACTTCTCGAATACTTCCTCCACCATTTCAATATTTGAGGAGATAATTCAATGCTAATCCAAGGAGAAGATCATGGAGATTTGGTTGTCATATCTTATCCAAGATATATGAGAGATATGTGTGAGGATTTGAAGGGATCATATTTTGTAATAAATGGAAATGGGGTGAGAGAAAAGTGGATCTGTAATTATGAGATGTTTATCTCCTTTTCAAGCTCTCATGTATAAAAGACAGTGCCCTCTCTTCATGAAAAAAGAGAAGAATCATTATTATGTAGATTGAAAAGAGGATTCATTATTATGTAGATTAAGGGAATTGTTATGAGATAGGTTCTTGAGGAGAATTGTTATGATGTAGATTGGATTCATGAAGAGACTCCTTTTGTAAACCTACCTATTGAAGATTAATGCAAGTTTGGATTCAGTGATTTTGTCTCTCTTAGAAGTTATCATCTGTTGATCTAAGAGCTTCCATGTTGGAATCAGCAAGGGCCATCGATCCATCTTGGTAAGCTTATTGTAAATTGTTAGTGTAGATTTTCATTTCATGTATTTGTTATTTTGATTTCATGTTATTTTGTTTGATTTCACTATTCGAATTTGTTGCAAAGTGTGGTAACGCAGGAATAGTCGGATCTCCATATTTCACCATACATGATCTTTAATGGAGCATTCCACTTGTTAGTTTAGTTTCTCCAGGAGATAGAATCAAAGTTCATCTTTTCTTTTCATGAGCCATCAATGAACATATCCATCACCTGGGCAAGATATTTTGCTTGTTTATGAGTTTTGCTTTCCAGCTTTTGAGTTGTGTGAAGATTGTTATTTTTAAGAGTGTATTGGTTTCTAAATGGTCTTATTATCTAATATATACTAAACAAATATAGGAACCTATCTGTTATCGGCACATACAGTGCATCATCTCTATTGATTACGAATCCCGGTTGATAATTTATGTTTGGTAATATATTATGCAAATAATTGCACCAACAATAAGACTTTAGGTCTCATTTCCAGATAATGAGCTAATGTCGATGGAAAAAGACTCGTTGAAAGGAGAGAATTAAGGCATCTCTCATCATTCAAGACGAGGTACAAAGCAGGAGGTTCATGATTTGGTTGAAATTGGACAAAGAACAAGTTTCACGAACCAACGACTCGATGCGTCTTTTGCATGTGCCAAGTGAAAGCGATACACGAAAAATACCCTCTAAATAGAAACCAATGATGAAAATTGCATACAAAGGTGAGGAAACCACCAGTAAGGATAATGGCATCCAAGAAATTGCACGAATTCCAATGTGTGAATAGATGTCTTGCCGTCAAACACAAGGGAAACTGCCCAGTCAACGACCAATGATGAAATGTCGACTGTTGGGTTCAAGGTGACCTACCAATGATGAAAGTAGGACCAGGGTGCATGATAGGAATAAAGTATCATGTGATTCTGAGACAAACTGAGGGCATGGTCGACATGCAAAGTCAATATTTTTTAGGAGTGGTTGACACAGGTTGATAGACTTCCTTTGAACAAGAGCATGAGACATATGGTGGACTCTGGCAGCATAGACCCAATGATAAAATAATGATATGCAGGAGGCATCATTGAAGTTCTCTGTAGGGACTAGAAGAGTAACCATTTGGTAGAGAAGACTCTGTAACGATCTCAACTTCCTATGGCCATGCTAAACCAAAAATTATGGTGAATGGACTCAAATAACTTTGTGTTCTATTCAAAGGCGACACGACTGTTGCCAATATAAGATAATACTCCCTTCCCACTCATCTTTTTTTTTTCATAACAAACGAATGCTATGATACAGAGGAGGAAACGAGTGTCGCAAGTAAGAAAAACTAGTTCCAACAGTGGAACATACCTATGCTTAATGCAGGGAAGTGCATACAGGTGATGGATACTCGGAGAATGTTCCCTCCTAGGTATAGGGTGTCAAATTGCGAAGGATATAAACAAGGCTCTGCTTGGTTGAGGATGAAAAACTGCTGAGGCAAACGATCTGTAACGCAAAGCTAGAACCGACTATAGGCTGAATACTGCAAGCAGGGGCATGAAATGCAATCACAACTTAACGCCAAAAAATGTCCTTTTTTATGTCTTTTAGTCTTCTTGGTGTGAAAAAGGGATAAACTTGTGCCAAGTAGACATCTTTTCAAATCCAATTTACGAGTGTGAAAGCGACAAGTTCACTCGACAATATTTTATGTTTTTGGTAACGAGTCAGAAAAGAGCTTAACGAAGACTCATGATCTTTCAAATCCAATTTAACGAGTGTGAAAGGGACAAATCACTCGACAATATTTTATCTTTTTAAAGATGATATGGAAGAGAGCTTAAATTAAACTCGTTTGGGAGTCCACAGGGTAAAAGGTCGCATGTTTATGAATGAGAAATGAGGCTCAACATAAATGAAAGTACGAGTTGTGAGGGACTCCTAGATCTGATGGAAAAAAAATCTCTGCATGCGAACCAAATGTAGTAGGGGATCTAACTAGGGCACCCATGTCTGGTAAGTCTCTACCACTTGATAAAGACACAACTTGTTAGCAGATGGTGGGTTCTATGTCGCAACAAATGGGTTCGTACCTAGGGCATACAGAGAGACAAATATAGGATAATGCAAAAAATGCATGGCGGAATGGATACCTATCCTATATGCTGGGTAATGAATATACCTGCCCAAGGTGACACACAATCGACAAAGTATTGAAATCTGCAAGACTCCCTGGTTAAAACTGCAAAAACCAACTCGATCTACATTTGTATTAGTCCATTAGGTGCAAAAAATTGTTTAAACTATAGAAAGTGGGTAAAAATGATTTATAAATAGTAATAAAATCAGAAATTACTATACCATTTTGATTTTTTACCGGACTAGTGCAAATTGGACCAAAATTCCTCCAATATTTAAATGACGATTACGGGAGCATCCATCGACGAAATCATGAGCCATCTAGATCAGGTAATTCTTGATCTCTTCCTCTTCAATTTCAATGGATTGCATTTTTTAATTAGGTCTTAAATTTTTAGTTATTCAAAGCACAAATCATAGATTTCGGTGTACGCGGGCTGAATTTGATTAGGTTGCATGTACGACTAGGTATATGCTCTTGCGTGAACTACAGGGTGTGTTTATTGATCCCTACATGCGATTATGTGCAAAGGAAACCACATATAGGCACACAAATGACCAAAATGAAGGATTCTAACTCAAAATTGTGTTTTCCTTTGACAGGATGGTGCTTGAATGGAGAGAAAGGGAACATGAGGAGGTTGATGCCGCTATAGATCGAGATTGGGGGGCCCAAATGGCCTTAAAGTGATGTGGTTTGTATAAGTTTGGGGTTATCAAAGGAATGAGAGCCCAAGTGAGCTTGTTGGAGACGTTGGTGGGTTACTGGGACCCTGATAACGAGAGCTTCAATCTTGATGGGAAACCATTGATAATTGAAGTAGAAGAAATTTACTTTTTGACTGGTCTATCACGCCGGGGGGAGGTTGTGAACCTCAAGTCGCGGGGAGAAGGTAGCGGGATGAAGATAGAAGAATATATCGATGCCCATTATGTAGTAGGGACTCCTAAGGTAGGGATTCAAGTCCCTATCCGGGCAATAAACAACTTCAGTCTGAAGATCATTGTCCTAGTTTTGATCAGGATCACAGGTTTGACCTTGTTGCACCAGGCATCAAGGTCGCTCATGTTTTATGTAGTGCAGTGTGCGAGACCCATAGTGTACGACTGGTGTAACTCACTATTGGCCAATATGAAGAACCAATTGAACGAGTGCAAACATGGGGGTAAAAGGAATTTTGGGTTTGCCTCCATCTTGTCTAGTTTCTTTTTCAAGTGGGTTCCAGGTTTGGGACCTAGAGTGGAGATTCTTTCGTGGGGACCTTGTGATCTAGCCATGGAACGGTGGACCGAGGTGATGAGGTGGCAGGGAGGAGGTAGGGTTCCAACACCCTACAACAAGGACTTTTTCCACTGGTGGCAGAAACAGGTCATCGCTTTGGATGACTATCCCTATGAGGGGATCGACTTTAGAGGAGATCCAAACATGCCACTTCCACCAAGGTCCGCCTACGGTGACATAGGTATGTCCAAAAGTTTTTACATATTTCATTTTTTTGTATTTTTGTATAATTAGGACAAAAATGTTTTTGGATGGTGCTTAAGAATTGACTTAGACATTTGTGTTTCATAGACGTGGGTCCACGACAACCAGAGGGTTTCCCTCGACATCGACGGAGGAATTGGGGAGATGAAGCAACGAGAGGAGAAGACGAGAGGGTGCTACAAAATGTGTAGGGAAACCTGTCTCTTCTGAGTCACATGATACCCATGGTTCAGGTAGAGGATCTTCCTGAAGCCATATAGCGACAGGTATTTGGTGTACCCAGGGCATGGGTATGACTCTTTCGACGTCTCGCAAACGCTGTGGTTTGCTACCATGATGCACATCTGACGCCACAGGTGTAGATGTCATGGGATATTATGATACTAACTGTATATGTATTGAGGGTGTTATCCCCATTTTGTACTATAAACACCATATTTTTTGAAATATATAAAAAGGGATCTTCGGATTTACTTATATTTTACAATGTGTACATTGGTTAGATGGTTTTCTTTGCTTTTAATTATGTGACAAATGCCAATCTAAAACATAGTTAGCATAAGCATCATATACATGATTAGAACTCCTAGTAATATGATAATATGTAATAAAATATAATTTTCCTTCTAAAATACGTACCCATAGGAATCATCGGAGTAAAGTAGGATCACGCATGCGCTAACAACCATTCAACTAACATACTACTAACCGGGAATCCAGGAAGACTTCTAATGAACAAATGCCATGTGAGATAGCATCGCATAAAAGCTATATAACGACGTTATATTCAGCCACATTATTCATGGATGGCCCTAGGCATATGCCTCTTGAAGACACCAATAGACCCTCAGAAGATTAAACAACCCAAGCAGTGGAAGCCAAGTTCTGTGTATGATGACTAGCCCCATCTGTGAATCCTAAGTAGACTGATGACTCTGTTGACATCTGTCAACAAAGTGAAAACTGGATAAGAAACCCAAAGATGAAAAAGAAACGAGATATATACACTAAATTACATTAGTATACAAAGAGTTCTGCCCAAGCCTAGGGCTCAAGTGCAGTATATTTTCAAGTAGAGCCAATTTTTGGGCTCGACCAACTTATTCCCTTCATAATATTCTAACTCATGGGCCCCTTTTTCTAGAACACATCGCATTATGTAAGGACCATTCCATATGGGTTTAAACTTTCCTTCCTATGACAGTTCTTTGGGTTGATCATATAAGAGGACCAAGTCACACTCAGCGTACAACCGAGGAAAGACAGACTTATCATACTAGACCTTGAGACATTGTTTTCTCTCCTTGATAGTCGTAGATGCCTCTCGACGCTTCTCATCAAGACTATCTAGGTATATAAGGCGTCGCTCAAGATCAAAGGTGTCAGGTAGGAGCGTGAATTCTAACTTAAGAGAAGGAATTTTGCATTCAATGGGTAATATTGACTCCACACTATGTACTAACTGGAAAGGGGAAAATCTGGTGGTAGTCTTGACCGCAGTTCGGTATGCTTAGAGTGCAGGATGTAGCATGATGTGCTAGTCAGATTTACTCTGACTGACATTTTTTTGCAAAATGGTCTTGAGAGAATTGTTGATGGCCTCTACTTGTCCATTTGCCTGGGGGTAATAAGGAGAAGAATGACCATGTTTGAACCCCATCTTAGCTGCTAGTTCTTCCATCATCTCATTTTGAAAGTGACTGCCATGGTCAGTGACAATATCACTCGGGATACCGAACCAGGCGATAATATGATTGAATACGAAGAATGTTGCAGTTTTCCCATCGGATTTAATTGTTGGCATGGCCTTGACCCACTTAGTAAAGTAGTTGAAGGCCATGATAATGCGATGATTCCCCCAGCCAAAGTTGGGTTGCAATCGATGAAGTCCACCCCCCACTTGGTGAAGGGACTGATGGTAATGACTGGGTGAAGAGGGGCTGGATGTGATCACATTTTCTGAGTGAACACTTGGAAGGGGTGACACTTATTAACTGCTTCGATACAATCCTTAAATATAGTTGGCCAGAAATAACCGGCTCGCAAAATTTTTTGGGTTGTCGCAAGCCCGAATAGATGACCACCACAGGCCCCAGTGTGGCAATCGTTCAGAACAGACTCATCTTCTCCATGAGTTAAACAACGACACAAGATATCGTCTATTCCTCGATGATACAAATTTTCACTGACAATAGTATATTTCTTAGCTTGGTATCTTATACATCGTCGATCATCTTGTGAGAGATGTTGAGGGAACTTCAATGTATGAAGATAGAGCATGATGTCTCCATACCAGGGGTCATATGACGAGACAAGAAAAATGTGTTCATCCACAAACGAATCAACATGGATAACGTCCTCATATAATCATGGAAGATCGGATATTAGCTCTGCAAAGACTAGGGATTTCTTGGATATCACGGAAGAGAAATCGAGATCAAACTCCTATGAAATGACAATCCATTTATTGTAATTTCCCCCTCTGATACATTGAGTAAGGATGTGTTGAAATGGATTGACATCAAAAACCATCGTAGTCTTACAAAGTAATATATAATGGCACAAATGTTGGACTGCGTGAATGACAACCGAAGCTATATTTTCGACGTGAGTGTAATTGATTTCAGGGCTGAGTAAAGTTCGAATAAGATAGTAAATGATGTGCACATGGATCTCATCATCCTCCTGAACCAGAACCATAGAAATTTTATCCTCAGATGCAACGATATAGATCAAGTAATCTCTATTGTAGTTGGGAGGCTTCAGTAGAGGTGCTAACACCAAATCTTTCTTCAAAGAATCGAAGGACTCTTGGGCTCACTCATCCCAGATAAAAGGGGTTTCCTTCTTCAAAATCTGCATGAATCCTTTAGTGAAAGTGGTACAGTTCACTATAAACCTACGAAGAAAGTTAGCTTTCCCTTGTAGACCTTGAAGTTGTCTAATCGTGTGTGGGGGAGGAAACCGAAGTATTACCTCCACCTTAAGCGGATCTACCATGATCCCAATCTCAGAAACTAGAAAACCTAAAAGACAACCATAATTAACGCAAAATATGCACTTGTAAGGGTTCAAATGGGTTCTATAATAACAACATCTTTCAAAAACAAGCTAAAGGTGAATAACGTGATCTTCTCTCTTACGAGAGTTAGAAACAAGATCATTAAGGTAATCTTTGAATAAGTGATTAAGATCGTGAAATGTGAAAGTCATGGAACGTTGAAAGGTTTTTCTAGCATTTTTAAGGCTGAAAGTCATCTTCCGATATGCAAAAGTATCCCAAGGACAAATAAATGTTGTCTTGTGTTGATCCTCGGGTTTGATTTGAATTTGATTATATCCTGAAAATCCATCCATAAAAGAAAATACTTCGCTTCTCGCACACTCGTCGAGAATCTGATCGATGAAGGGTGTGGGGAAGTTGTCTTTCAGACAGGCCTTTCTCAAGTCACAAAAATTGATACATACACGAATGGTTCCTTGCTTCTTATCTACAAGAACGCGGTTGGATACCCATTCGGTTAAAGGAACCAGGTAGATAAAGCCAACATTAAGTAGCTTCTCCACCTCTGCATTGATAGAAGGGGTCTTTCGAGGATTTACAACTCTAAGACGTTGGTGAACAGGTTTAGCATCTAGATAAGTTCTAATCTCATGTTCGACAATACAAGGGTCGATCCTTGACATATCTGCACATGACCAAGCGAATACGTCTCAAAATTCCTTGAAGAGCTCGATGTAGATCAAGATTTCTTCTGTTGAACAATCTGCATCGATATTTACATTTTAAATCTTTCTAGGGGTACGAGAGATGTTGATCTAGATGGTAGGAGAAATCCTCGCCATGTTTCCTTTGGCATAAATGTTGTGCGTATCAAGTGGAACTACGGCGTGACCGACTATCTCACTCAAAGTAGATCGAAAGATGTCTTGTTCGATTCTTTAAAGATCTGGGAGAAAATAATAATGGTGATGCATATCATCCTAAGGTTTGTCGGAACCATTTATGGCTTCGATGATGGCTTCGTCCTAAGGAAAATTCCCATCGAATAAATCATGTGAACAAGACAACGAGGTGGCCCACAGTGGCCTAGACACGACATCCTCCTCATTTGTCGGCGAGGGAACATGATTAGGATCGACGAAAGAGTCAAGAACAACTTGATACACAATCTCTGTTGTTGATAGTGTCATGGCCATCCCAACATGCGACTTCCCTTCATAAGACAAAGTTGGGGAAGGTAGGGTCCACGGGTCATCAAAATAAGACATGTGGAAAGGAATGAACCTCCCAATCGAGACAAGTCTACTGGAAATGGCATAAACTTGATGGTTCAGTGTTGAGAAGTCGAAAGTAACCATAAGGGAAGAATACATTCTGACATTGATATTCTCAGTTGCTGGCTAAGAATTGTCGATCACGGGGATCGACTTTCCAAGAGATGCATTAGGACTAGAGAACGCAAAGGATAACTGATCGATCGTCACGATCTTCCCCTCATGAGGAAAAAAAAGAATATGGAAGACAAAATATATGACGAAGATAATAGCATAAGTCCAATTGCGACCTAGTAACAGGTTATAATCAAGAGGCGCATCAACTACCTCTATTTCCACCTCTACCATATTCCCACCTAACTTGACCGGAAAGGCGGGGAGAATCCCATGAGGGCAGAAGGAATGACTGTCAAAAGTAGTCAACATGTTCGATGACTTGGAAAGAGTTGGAGAACCGAGAGATTTTCAATAGGCCAGGTATATCACACACGTAGCAACGCCTTCATCAACGACCACATGTTTTATGATATACTTGGAATTCTCCACATGGATTTGGAAAGCCACATGGTAAGGCAAGTGAGGCTTAACATCTGTGATGTCAAACTTGATAACCTTTGAGCCACTAGGTTATAGAGCTCCTAAAGTAGAGAGTAAGGAATTCCTCTGTGAAGGACATGTCTGGAGTACCTCCAAAGCTGACATCGCACAAGGGGTTTGACCCAGGTTCTCAACAATAGAGTAGTTCTGGGCATCTCTAAAAATTGGATTATGGGTAGAGTGCTTGAGGACTCCTTTCGAAATATGATGCGGTGGCTCATTTTTCAATCTGTAAAGTTGTCTCTGGAGGAGGAGGATATTCTAGACCAAAATTAGTTTGTTTATAACTATAGTCTTGAGATCGAGTGGCTACATCTATTTTTGCATCGACTATATTGATACATAAACGGTCACCATCTTGCGACTGTTGGTTTTGACCTCCACCAGCCGCATTTTCGGCGTTTGAGGAGCTCGAGACTAAGCGTTGATTATTTGGGAATGGATTCGTTAGCACGACGGGAGATTGATCTAATAGCCTCACAACTTCTGAAGGTTGGGGCACAAATAGGTAAGGTGATCATCTGTGCAAAGCTTATAGAAAAATTTCACCTTACGTTTTTCTCGTTTTCCCTCTCCATCATTACTACCCGTATTCTCATTATTATTATTGTCCTTGGATTTACTACCATTTTTACCACCCTTGCAGTTATTACGTCCTTTCTTATTATTCGCTCCTGGTTTGTGGCTACCATTTGGGTTGTTATCATCATAACAATTTTCATATCAGGATCTGAGTTTCAGAGATTTAGCGAAAAGCCACATCGCTATGGAAGTGCGATAGTTTGAAGGATAAAGTCTTATATGGTGACATGTAGAAAAATATAGCGGAGGCATGAAAGGAAGGATTATGTGGACCGTTGATTTGAAAGTAGCCCAGATCAACGGGTGAGAGACATATCGGGGAATGAAGCAGTGCAAAAGATAATTTCTCAAAGGCAGGCCGGGAAAAACTGTCATGGTTTCATTCAAGGATGTGTGGCACCTCTAGTGGTACATCGGGGCGAAAATCATTTTACCTAAGACCACTTTCTCCAATCCCCGATATCGAAAGTTGAGGCGGCACGGTGGACCGTAGATCTTAGAGCGATCTAGATCAATGGATGAAACTCATATCGGTGGTTGAAGTAGTGCAAGGATTAATCGTTCGAAGGCAGGTTAGGGAAAATTAATATGGTTTTGTTCGTGGACGCGTGGTTCCTCTAGAGGTACATAGGGGAGAAAAGTGGTCTCCCTAAAACCATTTTCTCCAATCCCCAATGTCGGTAGGCGCATATAAAAGGAGGATCCCCAGAATTATTTTATGATACTTTGAAGCATTCAAACATTCAAAATTTGGTGCAAACCATCCATTCGAAAATCAAGATAAAAGTTGGATCAAATTCGTGTTTTTGTCTCCGCTCAATAGGCAATTTTCACAATGGTCACTAATTCTGTTATTTTATCCGTGAAAGAACAAGAAATCACCTCTAGAGAAGAATCCCTAATTGACAGGGACTCTGATGTTTTCGACATAGAGATAACAATCTCGCCCATTTCTGTGTCTAGATCGAATTTGTTAGACGATGTTGGGAAACAAATCCCTTCCCTCAGAACAACTAAAGCCTCCATTACCCCCTCTGTCGTAGAAGTAGTCTTCCCTTTCTCTAAGTTCATAAGATGGTGTGTCGAGCAATATTCACAGGAAGAAAGAGTTATTTTGAATAAAGTAGGGTCATACGTTTTATGTGAAATAGACAACCTGTCACTTCAACATACCCTTAGTGTATCATAGTCTTCCTCTGTAGAATTAGAGCCCTTTGACAAAGAGAAGATGATCACATTTTATAGATAATATCCCTTCAGAAGTAAAAACTGAGTTTCTGTAAACCATTTTCAAACCTGGACAACATTCGTAAAGTTTGTCGTTACCTATCAATGTGACAGTAATGATCATTGAGGTCCAATGGGCTTGTTCCCTACTTAGCCAAATTTTAGGGTTAGATAATGACAAATTAATAGTAGAAGTCATGTTAGGTTTCATGTTAACATTTTTTGTGTCAGAGTCTCATCAGTCGGTCTGTATTAGTTTTGACAGATTCATCGTTGATAATATGCATCAAAAGCTAGTCAATTTTAGTTCATTGAGACACTTCAGATACTACACGCACTTGCTGAGGATGTTCCTGGAATTGAACAAGACCAAATTCTTTGAAACTGCTTTCATCTCAACTAAGTGCAAAAGGATCACCATGCTTATTTTCATCAATAAGATCATATCCAGGGTGTACAGTCTTATCTTCGGCTTAGACTTGCTAAGGGTTCTGGAAGAAATTTAAAGTTTTTTACAACCAAATCCAGAGAGAAGAGTAGGATATTGGATGTTGTTCATACAATCTATTGTGATATAGGTGTGTGGATATCAAGAAGGAACTTATCTTTTACCAGTCTTTTTGACTCCTAGAATTTTCGCCTTAGAGTTCATCAGACAAAGGATCATTTCATAAACAAAGCACTTTCTGAAAGCACACAAGGCATCTAACTTAAAATTCCCTTTCATAGTAGGACCCTTTATGGTAAAAAACAAATCTTGTTTACCTCAAATCCAAGCGAAGTTCAATGAATTCAGGTTTACACAATTATAGGGAAGGAAATATGACCGACGTCAAATCATATCAAAGAGAAGGTTGATGAGCAAATTGGGCCCCTATGAGCATGAGCATGTTGAAGGATTTGACAAATTGGATAATCTAGAAACATGTACAGATATGGAGGTCACTTTGCAGCATGATCAGATAAAACCAACAAAGTTTTCCCCTCAGCAGATCCAGACACAAAAATATTCTCCAAGATCGATTGTTAAAGACCTAAAGTTGAGTGTTTATAATAAGAGTAACATTTCATAGGCCCTGAGTGCTAGTAGCCAATAATATATTCCCAAGAAGATGAAAATTACACCACCCTCTCAAGTGGTTGAACTGGAAGATTAAGAACCTAAATAGAAAACGAGCATGGAGATGGTGGAAGGTGCAACCAAAAATGAATAAGTTGGTAAAGGAAGCATGCCACAAAGTGAAAGTAGCACAAGGGTTTTTAGCAGCAAGAAACACATATTCAACAAGACACCTGTGGAAGTATATCAATCCAAAGAAGACTTGATGATCCAGTATGTTGTAAAAGGAAGTATGACCAAAAGTGAGATAAGAGACATGTTTCCCGAAGCAAAAAATATCTCCCAACACAAGACGTCCCTGTTCTCAGTCATAGATGTGGAGAGAAAGATGTTTAATATAGCAATAGAAGATGATGATAAAGTGTCTAAAATCAAGATTCACTATGAGAATATTGGTGCCCTAGACAAAGTAAAGTTCCATAGGAATGATAGTGACATGCTATACTCAGACTATCTAATATTAAGTCTGAAAGTTTCAAGATTGACAACACATGTACTCAAGCTAGATGGGCAATTGAAATAGGAGACAGCATCGAACAAATCCTGGAAGACACAGGTCAAAAGATTGGAGTCTGAAGTCCCTCAAGGAGTAAAGGCTTCTTTAGATGAGAAGGACAAGATAATCCAAGGTCTGAAGAAGAAGTTAAATATGTCCCCTAAGGACGAGCACAAAAACTTCTTTGATCATCTAGTTTAGGAGAATCATCGCCAAGCACAACTTGCTCAAATTGGTTCAGAACAAAGCTATGCAAATAGAGCATAGTATACATGAGTTTAAAGACACGTTTGAACAATTGTTTGTCAAGGGCCTCCCACCATTTTGGGATGGCAAAGGTTAATTATACAATCAAGAAGACTACAATTCTCCCCTCATTCAGTGTAGGATGGACCATTCCAAATTTGAAGCTATGGAGGAAAGTCTGAAAGGCCCAAATATGGTAGAATTTGGCCACAGACTTTGAAATTTTGAATCAATTTAAAATAGTGAAGATTGGCATGTCGATTATGTCCTACGCCATGTGCATTGACCTAGAGATTTTGATTAAGGAGATGATGGACTACGATATTCCTTCTAACTCCCAATGGAAGGAAATCGTGCAGCTGGGCAAGACGAAATGAAACTTTCCCAGGACCAGTAAGTGACCTCCAGGTGTCACCAAGCCAGTAAGTTCGATAGAAGATCAGGACAAGCGAGATGGTGTAAAGGAATTCGAGCAGTAAGATAAATCCATTCTTACTTTTGAAACATTTTTGAGTAATCATTGTAAATCGGTTCATATATCGAGACTGTCAGTTGAAATTACTATTATTAGATTTAGAAGATGAAACGTTTCGGCTTCAACCATTGTAATCGAATTGTATAAATGCTGGGACATTTGATTGAATTAATATTGGAAGAAGTGCAAGAGTACCCTTTTGATTTTTTCAAACTCTATTGTAATTTTCTGAAGCTGAATTGAATATATATGCTGAATCTTTTGAAGTCTCTATGAAAAGATTCTAACGGTGGTGATATGAGCTTTGTCTTCTTTCATCGTATGTATTTCTTGTGATCTGTTATTCCATTTACACTTTCTTATATTTAAATTGGATAGTTAAAGGCCCATAATTCATCTTGTGATTCTCTTGGCTTAAGAAATTCAAACTATTTTTATTTCTTCTTAACAAATTCATAACTCATTTCAGTAATGCTCTGATGAAATTATTTGTTTTCTTTATCTTCCTACACTCTATTTAAATTCAATAATAACTCAAACGCATCACGTAGTTTAGCCTTTATCCTCTGGAGAGTTCTACCAGTTGGTCATTGTTTTCATTCACTTTCATAATTTTGAATCCATATCCCTGAGTGTTCCTCCCCTTCCTTGCCAATAACTTTATTAAAACCCCCCCAAAACAAACCAAAATCTAGCCATCGATTCCCAAATAAATATCAAGTGACAAGAGAGAGCTCTCTCTGAGTTGAGAAGGCTAGTTCTTCAGCTTTAAAGTAGGTTGAAACAGTTACCTTTGTCTTTTGTCTATCAGTTAGACAAAATTTATAGAGTGATAACACGGGTTATTCAACAATTTCACTGAGTGTACATCCACTGACTGAGTGGGGTTGGAAGACATAGACGAGGCTAGTCCTCCTGCAGACTGGCTTAAAGACAAATCTTTCAACTAGTTAGTCACCGAGTCTACGGACTTTACATTGGCATATCCTACAATGCCATCAACATGAGGTCCAGGATTTTTCCTAAGGTCATAAGTAGACCGTGCTGCATCAGGAAGGAGGTGGTATAGCATCCCAAATAGAGCATATATCAAATCTAACTGTTGGACCTTAAAGATAGCTTCTTCCTCAGTGGTAACCCTGAAAGTAGCAACGTCCTTCGAGATAGGAGTGTGCAAAGACTTAAGAAACCATTCTAAAAGAAAGGTTGAGGGTACAGGGGTCTTAATAAACCTCTTCCATCTATGCCACTCCTGGATATGGTCCGAGATATGAGTGGTGGTATCCTGGCGTAAAGTAGACAACAATTCTAAACCAGCATCATAACGAATGGGCAAATGGAAGTGGTTAAGAAAGACCATGACCAACTGACTAAAATTCCCATATTCCCCCCTTGGTAGCTCAATATACTATTTCTCAACAACTCCGATAAGGGTGCATTAAAATAATCTCAAACGAATAGATTCGTTGTTAAGGGACTTTGATGAGCACCAAAGGTGAAAGGTAGTGATGTGATCACCAGGATCCTCTCCATTCTTACCCTCAAACTTTGGGATGTTCGAAGGAATTTTGGTGGGGACTAGGGGCCATGTAGGATCGTGACTCATGGGGTCATTCATTAACTTAGAGAAATCTGGTAGATTAAGTATGGCCAGAAAAGGGAGACGGGGTTGTGACATCTGGCCCCAAGCTCCCAGGAAAAATTGTGCTTGTGGATTTGAAGGCCATCCAGGGTTTTGGTAAACACCATGGCCCTGTCCGGCATTATAAGGCCCTCCTCTAGGATGATTCATATAAGGTTGGTTGGGCATCATTCTAGCTGGAATGTTCTGTTGAGGGTTATAGAAACTGCCCCTAGCTGGATTAGATCTAGGTTGGGGGTTGCCCAAAGTGTGAAATTGACCTCCTCCAGGTTGGAAACTGAAGGATAGAGGGGGATTCACCATGCCAAATGTATTGGTTGGAATCTGCGTTGAGGAGGTAGGATTATAGGATGAAACTTGAGCTGAAGCTTGTCCTTTAGGTTGACTATTCCACCCAAACGTAGGAATATTGGACCCAGGGTTAAAAGAAAGCATACCTCCCATATTAGGAGTCATTTGAGGGATGTGAGATCCTCCAAATGAAAAAGGAGTTTAAGGAGGTGTACTGCCCCCAATTCCAATGCTAGCATTAGGGCCAGCAACTGGGATGGAGTTCGAGAACTATGAGGTGAATTTAGGCATACCATAAGAAAATGAACTAGAATCCATAGGGATGGATTAAACATTGCAGCCCGGTGAGTGGCCAAGAGACCCAAATGGGTTTGAGGTGGTAGCATGAAAATTATCTATAGGTCGGGCCATAGTAATGATAGGTGCCTCTGGTACCACAACCATGGAGGTTACAGGAGTTGAAGGGGTTCCATTAACTATAGTGGGTATGGGAGTCGAAGGGCTCACAGAATTCTAAAGATGAGGTTCAGTACTAATCCTTGTAGAAACACAAGTCTGAATGGTGGATGTGTGTGTACGACTTATGATGACTCTATGCCTTTTATAAGGCAAGGAAAAAAAATCTGGTGGTAACTATAACAAGCAATGGGATCGACGGGGCGACTGGTCTGAATCCACGATGACTTAAGACTCTAAAGATAAAAATATATCCTAAGGCCAACTAGTAAGCAAAGAGAACACCATAAGTCAAATGACCAATATGCATGCAAACATGATAAAGTGGTTGAGTGGCCTCCCTCCCTAAAGAAGGTATGTCTCGTCCAAGAGGGACTTGAGACTCCCTGCTAAAGATCAGAGGTAACCGAATAAGTTATAGGGGCCCTTGTGGGCTTAACAACCAGTTGGTCAGATCCCCCTAGAGAGGTAATCCTCCATAAAGGTTGTATGTTTTCCAACCCCTATCTGACCCAGGGTACTAGCAGAATAACCCCTGCAAGTAACCTATGAGATACCTAATTCAAGCAACTAATAAACTATTGTATAACCGATGCACATGTGAGTAGTCGTAAATCCGGATCACCGTATGGGTAGAGTAGAAAATCCTAAAACCTTGAAAGCACTGCCTCTCATGGAGGTATGAGAACTAGTAATATCCCCAAATATGAATAAATCCACAGAAATATCTCTAACGATAGGCGAGTATCCACGGGATATCCCTTCAACTAACTTCGTGCGACCTTATGATTAACTCCGGTGTGAGCGGAGACTCCTGATCTTACCAATTATAAAATGGACTTCTCAACTCCCTTTCTCAGACACATATGTTGATTTAATTGCCTTGGACAAATTTACTCACAAAATCCTATTCCAAGGCACTAAATCCTAGGCTAGTTTGTGCAAACTAGAAAATTGAGTTGTTACTAATAAATTTTAAATTATAATGTTGATTTTATGGCCTTGATTACTCAAAAAGGTATATGGCGATGAAACCAATGGTGTTATGACTATGCAAGAAAGTAAATATGAAATTAATGAAAAGTCTAACTTTAACTTTTAATGTATGATATGCTCCTAAAAGTGATGCAATTTTCAAATTCAACTCTATGATTCAAAAGTAAAAAATGCAATCTTTCACCGTATGCACTAAGCTAATGATAAAAAACTCAAAAGACAAAAAATGACAAGCAATGCAAAATGCCTATATTTTTGTATTTTCAATATATCAAAACTGAAAATGCATGGACTGAAAAGTAACTTGATACATAGACCTACTGCGTATAAAAAATAGATAACTCAAGCACGATATCAAGAAATAAATCACCCAGCCCAATGTACAAGGACAATAAAAATGAAAATATGAAGAGAAAAACTTCGCCCAAAAATTCAACCAAAAGAGGGTTTCATGTCATCCCATAGGTACTCAACAGGCACTACAGAGACCTAAAAATGCTCAACAAGCTTCAAATCCCACCCAACAAACACCAGACCAAGCAAATAGGCAAGGAAAAAGGTGTACGTGACTGTTTGAGAAAACAAAGCTTATATATGCAGCTAGCAATGAGACAACCTATGTGTATACGCAACTGTCAAGCTAAAAAGTGCATACATGCTTTGAAACAAGGCCAGGCAAGGGAGAAAGGATAAAAAATCAGACCCACAAAGAATAGAAGTTGTCAAGCAATGATCTGACAAGAAAAACAATAGAAACAAGAGTAATCTAAGGAGAAAAGTACTTCAAACCCTAATAAAGAAGATTCTCCCCAATAGATTCACCAATTCTGTTACGAGGAAAATCTCTCTATGGCTAGGGTGAACCAAAATAGACAGGTATGACTACATAAATCAACTCAATTCTAGCATATTCTATACAAAGTAATGTGCAAGAGAGATAATAAAGAGGCCTACCTCATCCAAATGTTCGATGATGTCCACCGTTGAACACTTGACCCAAAGCTTTATACCTGCAACAAGTTCTCAAAAAACAAGCAAAGTAAGCATATAGTGATGATATAATAGGTTAGCACATTAGATAACATAATCCATCAATATACAAAAAAAACATGCCCATGGATCATAACACATATATTTGCAAGATGTCAATTGGATGGAAAAGGAGTATTTCTATTAATAAATGATTAGCAGAAGTGAAACATTATAGACTTCTGTGTCGGCACGGTTCGGAACCAAGAAACCGAGTTCCTTCCAACTGGGCCTCCACCACTTCAATCCTCCACTAAAGGAAATCTCATATAAGGGAGACAAAGAGATTCTCCATCAATAAAGGAAGAGCTTGGAGGTTGAACACTGTGTTCAGACTTAAAGGAAAAAGGGATGCAGACTCAATAATGAAGTAATAATTTCTCCATAGTAACTTTTCTCTCAAAGTTGAATTCTCTCTTTCTTTTCCATAGCTTGGAATTGACTTCTTTATAGCCTTCAAAATGAAACTGAAGGGCTGAGTCAGAACTTTTCTAGTATGTTGAAGGCCAAGGATCGGAGATCTCTTGTCATGACATGGAAACCCAACATTTAATTTTGTTTTTCTAGCACAAATCCAGATGTACGCGGGTTGTAATGGAGTAGCCAATGTCTACGCTTGTTGTATAGCTTGCAAGGTGCGTACAAGTGGAAAAATATTTATTTTTGTCTCTGTATTTATGAATTAGGGAAGGTAATTCTACATGGGGGACTAGAATAAGGCCCTCTCTGCAAGATTGCATAGGGTGAGGCAAATATTTCTATAACACATTGAATTACATTCAATGGACAACTAGTCTAAACTAGGCCTAAATCTATATACCTTTCAGCCATTAAAGTCGACTCCACATGCAACCTGTACAAAGGCACATGGCTCAGATTTTCTTGAGCCTTACAACATTTAATTTCATTTAACTATATTAAAAATTTTTAATTTGGGTTCAAAATGAGAGGGTTGGTGCCTCTCTTTCCTTGGAATTTGTTCCTCCAAGTGCATTGATGTGTTGGCTTGCTGCAACTTGATGAGGTGGAGTGATGCTCCTACATCATACTCCCACACTGACAAAATCATGAAATCCTTCTCATGGCTCTCATGTTGCTGAGGTTGAGATCCTCCTAGGTCCCATATCTGAATTTGGAGCTATCCATCCGCTCCTATGCCTTGTTGTTGTTCTGCTGCTGCAGATTCTCCTCTAATCAGCTTCTCTATTATGTTGGCTACCTTCTCTATTAACTTCAACATCATCCTTCTGATTTATTCTATCACTATGTCTAATTGGTCTACTAGCTGGATCCTCCTTTGCAGTCTGATCTGCTGCATCTCCTCTTCATCAGTTTCCAAATTGACATGTTGGATAAGTTGACTCTGCACTATTACCCTTTCCTCCAGGGTTTCCACTCCTTCACCCAAATCAATGGGAATATCAATATGATCTCCCATGTTGTTTCTATCTCCTGTGGCACTAGATTTCCACTCCACTACAGGTTCAAACTCTGCAACAACACTACTGATCTTTTGCTTATCCATATTCCCTGATAGTTTTCCTTCTGTCATCTCCTCTCCAACTTCATCCAGTTTCTCCACAGGTTGGAATTATTCTCCACTCTTCACAAATGCATCCCTCTCCCAGTCTTCTTATGTGCATGGATTTCTTAACCAATACTACAACATATTTATCTCCTTCTTCCCTTGAGTGAGCTTGTCATCTGAATGATCCTCTTCTTCTCTCATCTCCTCGACAGATGTCAATGCCTACTCTTGCTCCTCCTTGACATCCTTGGCTAGATGTCTCTCCTATGTTGCAACTTTAGCATGTGCACTAGCCACTATTGGGTTGCTTGGCAGGAATATGTTGATTCCTCTAATGATCAGAATGTACCTATGATCCTTCTCCTCTATCAGCACTTCTTGTTGATATGAAATCTCCTCTGATTTCTTGATGTAGAAATTTCGATACAAATTAATGTATTCCTGCGATTCTCCTGATCTTACAGTTTCTTCCACTTGTTAAATACATAATCGCATCTACTATTATTATTGTGGAAGCAATTAAACCACGATCACAACTGTTAGAAAAACAGGACCACGGAGCAATAAAATAAAACAAATGCAGAAACAAAACACAGAAGACACACAATACAAGAGAGACACAGATTTACGTGGTTCACCCAGTGTGGGCTACGTCCACCAGAGAAATTGCCAGGTCCTTCCTTTATTATTATCCAGCAAATGAAGGGATACAACCTACAACAAAACCCACTGTAACTTCCTCTTCTTTCTCTCACAGTCTCCTCTCTCAGAATACAACATTCACCATCCACCATAGCCACAATACATTTCCCTCATAAAAGAGGGTTGCCTTCTAGGGCAAAAAACCCTAACATAATCTCTACCGTTAGATCTGCGACCTTATAATGAACGGTCCAGATTTACAATGAAATTACAATATACTTTTATAAGGCAATTTTTGCTTAAGGGGATGCTGCCGCCGAACCCCCGCTGGGGGCCTTCCTTCCCCCAGACCCCCCAGCTGGGGGGATAGGCCCCCCGGACCCCACAGAGGGGGTACCCCCCCTCTGCACTCCCCCACGTGTAAGAGTATACATACTTCAGGGGTGTAAATACTTCGTGGGGTATAAACACGGTTGAAAGCAAGGACCTCTGAATCAGGAAGAGAATCAGGCTCCACAACCAACAATATCCCACTTGGAGACTGATCTCAACAACTCCACCACTATTGTATATGCTGGACTCTGAACCTTCTTGGACCTGGCAAATTTCTCATCTTCATCTTCATTCTTGAAGACCAACTGAAACTGAGCAAAAACTCAGTTTCTCCCTGTTTACTCCGTTTGTTAACATGTCTACAAGATTCTGGCTAGTGTGTATCTTTTTCAGCTTCAATTGTCCATCTTCCAAGGCGGATCGTATGAAGTGGTACCTCAACTGTATATGCTTAGTCTTTGAATGGAAGGT
>ML827357.1:63968-75164 GCA_009831015.1 Picea engelmannii | reverse complement strand
TAACCTCATCATCAAAGTCCACTTTTACAGAACTTAGTTGATTAGTAACAGTATTAAATTCATTTAAATGATCTGCAACAGACCGACCTTCTGACATCTTCATATTAAATAATCTCTTCATTAGAAATACCTTATTCAATGCCGAGGGTTTTTCATACAATTTGGCCAACGCATCCATCAAACCCTTCGTTGTCTTTTCTTTCGAAATATTGAAAACCACCGACGCTTCCAGGCTCAGCCGTATCGTTCCTAGAGCCTTTCTATCAAGAATATCCCATTCTTCGTCCTTCATGGCCGCCGGCTTCTTTGCTACTCCACTCAATGGTAGGAATAGATCCTTCTGATATAAATAGTCTTCCATCTGCATCTTCCATAACTGGTAGTTTTGGCCGTTAAATTTCTCGACCCTAAACTTTCCATCTTTCGACATTGCTCCCACTTGAACCAGGAACCCTCTTTTCTTGTGAGTTACCTTACGCTCTGATACCAGTTGTTAGAAAAACAGAACCCCAGAGCAATAAAATAAAACAAATGCATAAACAAAACACAGAAGACACACAATACAAGAGAGACACAGATTTACGTGGTTCACCCAGTGTGGGCTGCGTCCACCAGAGAAATTGCCAGGTCCTTCCTTTATTATTATCCAGCAAATGAAGGGATACAACCTACAACAAAACCCGCTGTAACTTCCTCTTCTTTCTCTCACAGTCTCCTCTCTCAGAATACAACATTCACCATCCACCATAGCCGCAATACATTTCCCTCATAAAAGAGGGTTTCCTTCTAGGGAAAAAAAGCATAACATAATCTCTACCGTTAGATCTGCGACCTTATAATGAACGGTCTAGATTTACAATGAAATTACAATATACTTTTATAAGGCAATTTTTTCTTCGGGGGCTTCACCCCCGAACTCCCATAGGGGGACACTTCCGTCGAATCCCCGCTGGGGGCCTACTTTCCCCCAGACCCCCCAGCCGGGGGGATAGGCCCCCCGGACCCCGCAGAGGGGGTACCCCCCCTCTGCACTCCCCTGCGTGGATGAGTGTACATACTTCTGGGGTGTAAATACTTCATGGGGTATAAACACGGCTAAAAGAAAGGACCTCTGAATCAGGAAGAGAATCAGGCTCCACAACCAACAACAACCACAATGCACAAAGTGAAATATCAATAACACACAACACAGAAGTTTTACCGGGAAAGCGTAAAGCTAAAAACCCCACTATCATATATTATGTATATCATGAATCATGAAACAATCTCATACAAAACTTTAATCCAAGAGCTCTCAGTACAATACAATCGTCTCACATTGTCATACACAAATTAACAAATAAATGTGCCAATTCCTATGTCCAGACAGCTTGCCTCCTCTGCACAATCTCTGCAATTCGAATTCTCACAATGAATGAATTGTTGCGAATTGCCTCGTTTGCACATGCTCATAAGCATATCCACTGCATGTGTGAACAAATCACAACTGATAGCCAAATGTCCCTTTCACTTGTTATCTCAATTGGATCTCCAATGGATTTGCATGCATGTAGTTAACCGTGACGAATATTCAGTTGCATGTGAGTTAACTGATTAACTAAACTCTCACTAGTGCATGTTTAGTTACAACTAGCACAATTGATATTAACTCGCTTAACTACACTTATAATTCTGTTACAAATCCAAATCACTCAGTTATGAATGAGATAATAGATTAATATTTATTGTCTAATTTAATTAAGGGAAAAATAAATTAGACACATGTTTCTTGTTGACTCTTCAACACTCCCTCTCTACAAGAAAGGGATTATCCTTCACCCCAATCCTGTCTCTATGATATTCGAATTTTCTCCTGGTGGGCGCCTTCGTCAAAATGTTTGCATCTTGATCTTCCATAGGAATGTATTGAAGCAACATGATCTTCTGCTGCACACAATCTCTGAGATGATGATACCGGATATCTATATGCTTAGATCTGTCATGAAACCCAGGATTAATCGAGAGTTTAATGCAAATCTGATTATCACAATAAATCATTGTCAGATCTAAATGAGAACCAAACAAACCAACCAAGATCTTCCTCATCCAGATAGCCTCACATGCAGCTTGACTCGCTGCCATGTATTCTTCTTCCGCTGAACTAAGTGCCACGGATCTCTGTTTCCTGCTGTACCAAGAAACAACTGTAGATATGATACTAAAGATCCCCCCTGATGTGCTCTTTCTATCCATTTGGCTGCCTGCCCAATCTGCATCCGTGAAGCCATGCAACTTCACCTCATCTGTTTGTCTGTACCATAATCCATACTCATATGTGCCCTTCAGATATCTCAAGACATGATTACCCGCCTTCCAAAAGAGTTTGGTAGGCTTAACCATCGCTTGACTTAGTTGGTTAACCACGTAGAAAATGTCCGATCTCGTGTTCACTAAATACATTAGTGAACCCACTAATTGTCGATAGACAGTAGCATCCACTACCTCTCCAGAAGTAGCATCCTCTTTCCTCTAGTTTCTTGGAAGAGGAGTATCGATGGGTTTGCAACCCTCCATGTGAAACTTACCCATGATCTCTTTTGTATACTTTCCTTGAGACACAAAAATTTCACCATCTCGCTACCATATTTCCAATCCAAGGAAATAATGAAGAAGGCCCAAATCCTTCATCTCAAACTCCTTTGCAAGGTCCTCCTTGCATGAGTGTATCAGTTTCTCATCACCAGTTAGTATTAAACCATCAACATAAAGCACAATGATTAAAATCTTACCCTCCACCACAATTTGGTATAGGTTTGCATCTGCTTCACTTTTGGTGAAGCCCAATCCAGTGAAATAGTTGTCTATCCGAGTGTACTAAGCACGTGGTGCTTGCTTCAGCCCATACAGTGCTCTCTTGAGTCTGCACACATGCGAATCTCTGTCAAAGGTCTCAAAACCTTCTGGTTGCTCAATGTACACTTCTTCCTCAATGATCCCTTTGAGGAACGCATTTTTTACATCCATCTGATGAATGCACTGTGTTGAGAGTGCAAGGATGGATCTTATGGAAGAGTACCTTGTGACAGGTGAAAAGGTATCACCATAATCTATCCCCTCAATCTGTGAGAAGCCCCGAGCCACAAACCTGGCCTTGTATTTCTCCACACTCCCATCAACAACTTGCTTTACCTTGTAGATCCATCTCGAACCTACCACTGATTTATCAATCGGTCTTGGGACAATTTCCCATACATTGTTTTTGACAATGGAGTCATACTCCTCTACCATAGCATCAACCCAAGTGGGGTCCTACACTGATTCCTGAAAGGAAGATGGTTCACTCACAATACATTTTCTCATGAGATCCATGTATCCAACAAATCTATCAGGAGACTGTCTCTGTCTACGCTGTGAAATAGGGGCTCCTATATTCTGTGTAGCATCTAGTCTCAATCTATCATCTTCTGTGGTGCGCTTTCTACCATTTATGATGGATGGCTCTGCTTGAGTGGTTTCCTCCACTCCATGAACCTCCTCATGTGGCTGATCCACATCTTGAGACTCATCCTTGGGAACCAACAGTTCCTCTTCTGCATGCAAGTCTAACTCCCTCTCAAGCGACAACCAAATGGATTTCCCCTCATCGAATTTTATATCCCGTCACATAACAGTCATCTTACTGTTCGACAAATACACACGATAATTATGGGGTGTTTCTGTGCACCCCATAAATATCCCAACTTCAGCAGTCGGTTCCATCTTCTTCCTCGCATCCTTGTTCACATGCACAAAAACAGATGAGCCAAATTTTTTTAAATGAGAAACATTAGGTTTCTTACCAGTAAAATCTTCTTCAGGTGTACTCATGCCAAGTACTCTATGAGGACCAAGGTTTTTCACATAAACCGCAGTATTGCATGCTTCTACCCACAAATTCATTGGTAGGCCCTGATCATGCAACGTCGCTCGTGCTGCACCCATGATCGTTCTGTTCTTTCTCTCCATGACCCCATTCTGCTGTGGGTTATGAGGTGCTATGAGTTCTCTTCGAATTCCTTCTCTGCTGCAGAAGTCTTTGAATTCGTTAGAGATGTATTCTCCACCATTATCGCTCCTTAGATCCTTCACTTTCTTCCCCGACTCTTTCTCCACCAATGATTTAAACTCACAAAACTTTGAGAATGTTTGATCCTTCTTCTACATGAAGAATATCTAGCATTTATGAGAAAATTCATAAAAAAAAATAACATAATACATCTGTTTTGTTGTTGAAGCAACCGAGAATGGTCCACACACATCCGTGTGAATGCTCTCCAGGATCACCGAAGAATGATTCTCCTTTTCATGAAAGGCAAACTTTACATACTTCCCTAGGGTGCACCCCTTGCACTGATCTGACTAAGCAAGTGTTCCCCTTGGAAGTCTAGTAGTTATTTGTTGCATGATCTTCAAGGCTCCATGATGAAGATGGCCTAATCTCCTGTGCCATAATTTGCCCTCATCCCGGCTCACCACTTTTTCCGCCTTGCCTATCATGTCATTGCAGCCATCTACCTCCAGCATGTAGATATTCTTAACTCGAATCCCTATCTTCTTGACTTGAACTGTTTCTTTATGTCGCAGGTAGGCTTTACCACTACTAAAAACAACATCACAGCCTCTGTCCTCCAACATTGCGACTGAGACCAAGTTTTTCTTCATACCTGGAACATGCATAACATTTTTCAATTGAAATGGTTTACTTTAATCCCTCTGAAAGGTAATGGTACCAATACCAGTTGCACTGTATCGTCCATCATCGCCCATCTCTATATGCATTATGAGATCTTTCTCCTCCAATTCAATGAAAGACTCTCTATCTCCCGTCATGTGGAAGGAAGCACCACTATCCAAATACCACACCGATCTCAATGCACTTGAAGCCATGCATGCGATCAAAGCGAAATCAAGCTCAAATTGTGAGACAAGAGCCTCACCAGTTGCAAATCCAACAACCGTCTTGTTCTTCCTCTTCTATGGAAAGTTAGTAGCGAGATGCCCATGTTCGTGACAGTGAAAACACTTCACTTTGGACAAATCCAGCTTCTTGACTTTAGAATCAGATTTTGGATGGAATTTATTCCCTTTCCCTTTCCTTTTCTTGGCAGTCAAAGCACAATCCTCTTCATCATCATGCTTTGATGAAGATCCATCTCTGGTGTTCCGCCTAAACTCATCTTGCACTAGATCCGACCACAGTTGTTTCCAATCTGGAAATTTTTCCCTTCCATCAACAGAGTCTTGATAACTGTGCCAACTCTTAGGAAGCCCTAGGAGTGCCAAGATCATCAAATCATCAGCAGTGACTGTTATTCCCACACTTCCAAGCTCATCCCGACATTGGACAAACTTCATGAGATATTTTGGAATGGTGTCGCCTTTCTCCATCTTGATCTTCCTAAGTTTATCTTTGAGCACCAATTTCCTATGGTCGCTACTATTTTGGAACATATCTGTCAAAACCTTCTACATTGCATATGGTGTGGTTTTCCCATGGAGACTTGAGACAATGTGGTCTCGTACTCCCTCCAACAGAATCCTCCTCGCCTTTGCTACTTTCTTTTTCCATGCATCAAGATTTGTAGTTTCTGTCGCATCCGGCTTAGGAACATCTGCGTCAATGTAACCCTTCAAGCCATTGTCTTCCAGCACTTATTCCATCCTGTCCTTCCAAGAAATGCAGTTAGAGCTGCCTTCGAGTGCATACTCCAACCTCAAGCCATTGAAAGACATTTTCGATCTTGAATCAGCTATCGCACCAAGAAAATCTTGCAAATTTGAATGTTATCCAACCACCAGAACTCAACTTCTACAATCCCTCTTCCCTGGGAGGTTCGCACCCCACCTGAGAGTAGCCTGAGGGAAGTTCACACCATGCCTGTGTGTAGCCTGCGAACTTGCCTAGGAAGTTCGCACCCTGCTCCATTGTAGCCTACGAGAATGCCAATGAAGTTCGCACCCTGCTTCACTGTTAGGGTGAGGGAAGTTTTCACCCTGCTCCACTGTAGCCTGCAAGAATGACAATGAAGTTCACACCCTGCCTTTGTCTAGGGCGCGAGACGGGACCTGCGAGAATGCAATTATGTTTGCACCTCACTTCCGTAGCTCCATGGCCTCCATGGCTCTGATACCATGTAGAAATTTCGATACAAATTAATCTATTCTTGCGATTCTCCCGATCTAACAATTTCCACCACTTGTTAAATACAAAATTGCTTCTACTATTATTATTGCAGAAGCAATTAAACCACAATCACAACCACAATGCACAAAGTGAAATATCAATAACACACAACACAAAAGTTTTACCGGGAAAGCGTAAAGCTAAAAACCCCACTATCATATATTATGTATATCATGAATCATGAAACAATCTCATACAAAACTCTAATCCAAGAGCTCTCAGTACAATACAATCGTCTCACACTGTCATACACAAATTATCAAATACATGTGCCAATTCCTGTGTCCAGACAACTTGCCTCCTCTGCACAATCTCTGCAATTCGAATTCTCACAATGAATGAATTGTTGTGAATTGCCTCATTTGCACATGCTCATAAGCATATCCACTGCATGTGTGAACAAATCACAACTGATAGCCAATTGTCCCTTTCACCTGTTATCTCAACTAGATCTCCAATGGATTTGCATGCATGTAGTTAACCGTGACGAATATTCATTTGCATGTGAGTTAACTGATTAACTGAACTCTCACTAGTGCATGTTTAGTTACAACTAGCACAACTGATCTTAACTCACTTAACTACACTTATAATTCTGTTACAAATACAAATCACTCAGTTATGAATGAGATAATAGATGAATATTTATTGTCTAATTTAATTAAGGGAAAAATAAATTAGACACATGTTTCTTGTTGACTCTTCAACACTTGAGACTCTAAAATAGTCTGATCTCCACTTTTGTTAGCACTCCTTTTTTATATGAACTCCTTTATGAGCTCCAGAGACTTTCATACAGTCTCACCTCATCCTCCTTTCCCACCTGGAAATCTAGGGTTTCACTCCTACCCTCCGAGGAGTCTATGAGATGTTTGAATGATCTCAACTCATTTCCCACCCGAAAACTCGAAAGTTCATCTCTTCCCTCCTGGAAGTCTATGAGATATTTTCTTGATCTCTCTTCATTTTCCTTCTGTCAATTTGATCCTTTGTCACTGAGGTTCCTTCCAAACTCTGGTTCACAAATGTAAACCATATCCTCCTTTGTGGCACTGAGGGTTTCAGCATGCCCCAACCACCTCCTCAAATTATTCCTCTACCTTCTGGCAATCAATTGTTGGATAGGCCACTTTACTTTTCTCTTCAAGGGCCATTCATACCTTAAACTTATTTGTTCTTCCTACTGCATATTCAACATTAACCTATTGAGATCTACTCTAATATCCCCAAGATCTTTATTTATTTTCTCTTTTCTCACCTGTTGGTGGCCTCCTTGATATTTTTTCTTATGGCCTTCAGTAGCCATCTTCCTCCAATGCCTCTAAGAGCGTGATTGGTTCTTCTGGATCAACCCACCTAGCTATCTGCTTTTCCTTATCTGAAACTAAGAGCACTACTTCCTTTCTCCTACATCCCTTCTCGTTGTCTCTTGTCTACTGCACACCTTGCAACAATATTTAGAGAGCATCCCATCATGCTTTCTCCTCCTTTTCATGTTGTCTACAGACAAAAAAATTGGCTCTGATACCACTTGATGCAAACCCCACCCTCTCCCAGGGTCCGTGCAACCTCCTGGTCTAGGATCATTCACAATCGAGAGATGGATCATCTCTTCGGGCCTTGCTAAGCCCCCAAATATTGTACACAGGTCCTTTCATTCCTTGCACAAGTCCAACAATGAACCCCGCATGCTCACACTAAGCCCCTTTTCTTCTGAAAATCAATTTTGAGCCCCTAGCCCTTTTCACTCAACCCAACTCCTCACATGACCAAGGGTTGTGACCAAGCGCTAATCAATAGTGCGCTATTTTGGTGCCTCTGTCTCTGGGGTTTTCATCCTTCAACACCTTCCAAAACCACCAAACGTCAAAACTGTAGGATCAATGGTCCATGATCCTCTGTAAAATAATGACTGAGATATTCTTCGCAACTCTGGGTTTCAGCGATCTTCCCACAACACTTGTTTCACCAATCACTCAGATCATCGAAAAGGAAATTTCTCCCTATAATTAGATCGGCGATTCTCAAGCTCTGTCGGATAGACGATCCAGATCTCTTCTCTTCGGACTTCGACGATTTCTTTTGACTACATCCAATGCACACAACCATTCTTATCTACTTACGTCGAAACATCGAAAGACCTCTCCTTCTTCGACGTGTCCCCTTCTTGATCGATGACGAAAATGTCTTCGAGACTTTTGAAATTTCATCGAAGTGCCACGTCCCCAAACTATGGATCTTTCTCCATGCATCCCCCTCCAATTGACAGTCAGGATGGACTCTGGCCTTCGGGAGTCCTCAACAATGATGCACTCTATTTTCTCCAAAGTGTCATACCTCCAGATATACTGCCACGTGTCCTCTCCTGATCAATAGTCCAAAATACTTTGGGCCTCTAGGATTTAGAGCTTTCCATTACACCACACCCCAAATATCCAGGAGTGTCAGATATTCTAACACGTGCCCTCAACTGTCAACGACCTAGATATGCTTTGGGATCCAACAAATTCTTTCCCAATGACTCCACTTTGCAAACCCTCCAGAGTGATATACCTCTGGAGTGACGAGACTTGGAGACACACATCATCCTCCAATGAAGGGTGAATATCTTCTCCGTTGCTCCACGCTTTAGAAGATTTGACTGCTACAACCCCACTTCCCTCTCGAGTATCATTCTTCCAGACTAATGGATCTCTTGCCACGCCTCCTTTATAATGAACGACTGTAATGACCTACGAGACTCCAAAAATTTGGGATTTCGACCACTTTCACACATGAACTCTCTAGTTCCTCTGGAGTGACCCTCCTCCTCAGTAAGAGATCTCCCACCACCTGTCCCTCACAATAGATGGTTGATATCTTCTTCGTTGTTTATAGTTTCGGTGATATTTCTCACTCCATTGTTGATTTCTCCCGGCTTTCTAACTTCACAATTTGATGACACGTGTCCTCCCACTTCAATAGTGAGGATCTACTCTAGGGATTTGGAAACTTCTCTCCCCACACCTTGAATATTCTAGAGTGCTAAATGTTTGAACCTCCTCTCATCTACATACATGTGTCCCTCTCAAATGTACGATCCCAATTTACTTGAGATCCCAGAACTTCGGTAATCGTGTGCTTAAGTATAAAAGAAACCTTCAGACGACTGGTGATCCTCACACCTAGATCCAATGGACATGATCTATCCTCCACTGTGTGCTCTCCTCCTCGAGTATAGACTCTGATATAATGGTCCATATCTATTCTAACCACCCATTATATGATTGTTGTACCTCCTCCTCTCTATTGCGGATATTTCCTTCCAAATGAAGGATTTTCCTCAAACATTTTCGAAGGATTTTCCTTTTATCCTTCTCCTCTGCAAGCTTGACTTCTTAACCTTTGCTCACGTTGCTTCTCCTGAGATTTGGAATTTGAAATAAGTCCTCTTTACGCTCACTTTTTGCTTCCCTTGTAATCCATGACTTAGACTGGTTTCTCCTTCTACACTCCTTGCAGAGACTCTATGCAGAATCACACTATCTCTCATGAGCTTATACTTTCTCAACTTCTAAGGGTCTTGGCCCTTTTCTTCTCCAACAAGGTCAAGTTCCCTCATAGAACTCGATGCTCATTTTCCTCAGCTTTATGGACTTTATAAATGGTCCTCTTGCATTCCTCGCACTGGCTTCTCTTCGAGTCTTTGACTCCAAAGACTTCAACCACGCATTCCTTGTGCTCGTCTCCCCTAAGAATTTCTCAACAATTATCTAAGTGTTGGCCCAATGCACTCCTTACACAAGTCTTATCTTGAGTCCTAAACTCTTAAGACTCACTGGTGCACTCCTTACAGTCCTTGCAAAACTTTTCTTCAGAGTGTTCAATAACTCTTGTCCTCCTTCTCCTCCAACTAGCTATCAGAGTGTTCATTAACTCTGATGTGCACTCCTTTCACTATTCCTTATGATATTTATAATGGCTCTAGTGTACCCACCTGGTACACTCTTCTCTGAACTCGGGAGAGAGTTCAAGTGCACCCTTTGCACATGCTTCACAAAGTTTTATCTAACTCTGGTGTGCACTCCTTGCACATGCCTAATTGCCCAAAACTACTCAGAATATCACCAATACAAATAAGTCTATCTAAACATGAAAATGTCACCTACTTGCACTTCTACAAGATATATGAATGAAACACATAAAAACATTCAGGAAACAACCATTCATTATACATAAAAACACAAACACCTCATATGCAGGAAAAACTGCTTTTGTATTAATTATGAGTGCTTATGTACATATATTTACAAAGGTTGGACTGAAAAAGATTCTTCATCACTTTCTCTCCTCTCTTCTCTCGAGCTCCCTCTACTTGGTCATCCTAATGAATTTTTATACAAGAGATTTTTACAAAAGAGGGGCTCCTCGAGCCTTCCCTCCAGCTACCTCCTTGCATTGAATTACATTCAATTAGATTCAATGGAAAACTAGTCCAAACTAGGTCTAAACCTATCTACCTGTCAGCCATTAAGGGAGACTTCACATGCAACCTATACAAAGGCACATGGATCACATTTGTTTGAGCCTTACAACATTTAATTTCATTTAACTATATTAATTTTTTTAAATTTGGGTTCAAAATGAGAGGGTTGGTGCCTCTCTTTCCTTGGAATTGGTTCCTCCAAGTGCGTTGATGCACTAGCTTGTTGGAGCTTGATGAGGTGGAGAGATGCTCTTGAATCAAGTAGAATTTACGTGAAAACCCAAATGGGAGAAAAATACAAAATGATTTTCTTATATATCAAAAGAATAAATTCATTGGAAGCACCAACTTTCGATTCTTCAACTACAACTGGAAGGAGACTCCAACCCCTTGTTCTCGGGCTCAAATCTAAAGGAACCTACAACTCCCTGAACTATATGGCTCCAACTAGAAGGAGGCTACAACCCCCTGATTTCTCTAGCTCTAACCGAAAGGTGGCTACAACCACCTATCCTTTCCCCATCCAACT
>ML827357.1:0-39271 GCA_009831015.1 Picea engelmannii | reverse complement strand
AATAATTATAATTATAATGTGGGGCATGAAACAAATGTGGGAAGTATTTGAGGCTTCCAAGCTATGTTGAGAAAACCTTCCCCATCACAAGGGTTTCTCCACTTCAGAATCCCCTCCATATGGACCACCTCCCATTTCAACCACTCTCGAGAATGGGAATTAAGATATCCTATTCTTGTATTTAGATAATGTTAACTCGATCCCACTAGTACAATATGCCACATCAAGCACAAATAACTAAGTCTTTTGATCCTTGATCTAACAATGGACCATTACAGATTTCTCACCCTAGTGAGGACCTACCTCAAAAGGTACCCAAGGGACCATTAAGGCATAACATCCCCAACCCTCATGGGTAGGAATACCACCACTACAACATAGAGAATGACTTATCTCAATCCTCTATAGTGATGTCATCCGTTGAATTCTTCCAAAAGTGTCCTTCAAAAAGGAATGATTTGCCTACTACTTTTGGAATTTTTGATCCATCAGATGACATAATGATTACCTTCAATAGTTACAATACTAAACCATTTATATTACCACCCTTGTTATCCTTCCAAATTCTAATGTCCATCAAGAATGTCATCATCCATCAATGAATTATTGATGAATGTTCATCCATGTGCATCATCTCAGCCTAATTTTGGATGAAGTTATCCTAGAGAACATTCTATCCATCTACGATCTCCATTTATATATATGATGGTTGGCCCTCTCAACATAAAGGGATTTATTATAAATGACCCATCTAGCTAGGAGGAAAAAAAGTATGCATTGACATTGAATTTATCGATGCACCAATGGACTACAAAATCCATCTAGGTTGAAGCTTCATGTAGACCATGAAGGTAATGGATTTCTTAGTGTTTCATAAGATGATATCCCCCCCATAATGGTACACTCATCACCATCAATCAAGTGCAACTTCATATTGACGATGTGCTCTCCACTTTGGGTGGTAACCAAGCCGTCCCCTCACTTTCAAACATCAGCCCTAGAATCTAAAAAGACTCATCATTACTTGGTGTGTATTATGGACCTCCTCCTACGATTACCCTCCCTAGTTAATCTAATTTTTGTATGGTATCATTCAAACATAGAACAAAGGGGACATGTCACTAGTTGGATTCCGTTCATTAGGAAGATCCAAACCTAATGGTAGAATACCTTGCTATCAAACACAATAATTCTTCATAAACCAATCATCAACAGAATACCATGTTAATTCTTTAATTATCAACTTCCATGGGATCAAAGCTATCAAAGAATGGCTCTTTCACTATAGGTGTACATCCCCTATTTACCTTTTGTTTCAACATTGGTGGCATCCTCAACCATCATTAATGATAATAGATTCATGTTCGCATCCCCTTCTACTTCCCTTAATTAGATTTATTTTTGCATCCTAGTCTTTCATTCCAATGAAGACATTATGGAGTCCCTCACTACACAGAATTACCCTTAAGATGATGTGCATCATCATTCCTATTTATTACCCCAACATCCTCATCCCACTAACTAGTATGTTGTAGAACAAAATTACTTTTCATCCCCCACATTTAGATCGATTATTTAAAACAACCTATCCCTACTCTTTATTCTTTTTAAGAAGGGAACATGGAAAATACTTCACCTACCTTCAAGGTGAATATCTCCCAAACCTCGGGTGTCAAAGAAAACATCCTACTAGGGGAAATATGTTCCCTAGAAGAATTTTCTTCCTATAAATATGCCTTCCAAGAGTTACGAGACATAAGGGCCTTGGGATATAGTTAAGGTTCCTTATCATGAAAAAATGTCGTTTAGGACCTCAAAATGGCCTCGAAAGTTCAGGAACTGAAAAATTGCTCAAAATAGTAAATTTCCAAAAAAACAATTTGAGCTAGTTGGAAAAGGTGGGTGGCCAAAAATGTCCTCCTAGATCAATCCTCCCCCCTTAGGAATCCATGGTATCCATTGCATTGAGTGCCCCCATAAAATGAGGAAATTTCTGTTGAATTTGGCCCCGGGTGAGCCACTTGCCTTGGTGTAGGAGCTTCCCTTATTTGACAACCTGATAAAGTTGGATCCTTTGTCAGTGATTTCCCTTGATATATGTGTCCATGATTTGATCATTGGATGCATGTTCCATGTAGTCAGGGTTGAGCTATGTTGGTGTCAATTGTTCTGCTATCTCGGAGGTGTCCAATAATGGTGGAAAATTAGGCCGAAGGAGGTCCACATTGAATATTGGGTGAAAGCCAAGAAATGGAGGAAGGTTGAGCTTGAAAGAATTATCACCCACAACCTTGGTGATGGTGTAGGGTCCATAACATAGTGGAAAAATCTTCTGATGAGTCCATGTAAGGAGTTATTTATACAAGTGAAAACAAACTTTTCCTCCCACCTAAAACTAGTGTGGCACCTAGTGTTGATCATGGTGCAACTTGTACTTGGCATTGGACTTCTATAAAATATCCTGAAATTGTTGGAGTATGTGCTAGATCCAATAAATGAAATGGGTGGCTTTGTCAGCTACAGTTGGAGAACGTGACAAGTCTTCCACGGTGGTCACAAGGGGTAGTGCAACATCCATGGGACCCAATGGTTGAAATCTTAATCCCACCTGAAAGGGCATGTGGTTAGTTGAGATATGTATGGTTTTTTTGTACTTATGTTGAACATAGGGAATATTATCATCCCAGGTGCGGGGGTGCTTGAAATTGTACATGCGCAAGATGTGCATGATCATCTGATTGATGACCTCGGTTTGGTCATCCATATGGGGTGGAAAGCAGTGGACTTGGTGAGCTTGGTGTCCAATAGTTACTAGAGGCTCGATCATAATGTGTTGAGGAACTGACTATCCCAATATGATATAAGGGTTTGTGGGATCCCAAAGTTTACCGACACTCGTTCAAAGAAGAGATTGGCATTAAGATGCTCTTCTTATAGGCGCCTACAATCGCCATCTTGGAAAAGTGATGAACAAACAAAAAAAAACAGTCATTTCCCTTCTTGATGGAAGGAAGGCCCGACATTTAGTCCACTAAGATGGATTCCCAATGCCTGTTAGGAGTAGGCAGAGAAGTGTACAGGCCTTGTTTCTTAATTGCCAATTTGGAAATAACATAGGCAGTGCAGGACCATATATACTTGCTCACATCATGTCAAAGTTTCGGTCAGTATAATTGTCACTACAACACTACCATTATCTTTTCCATGCTAAAGTGTCCTGCCACCCGAATGTAGTGGGCTTCCCAAATCATCTTCGCTTGCTCACCTGATGGAACACATAGATGGCCCAGATGGCACAACAACCCATCCTTAATATGGAAATTTGTGACAATTGTGTTTTCTCCCAACATTTGGTAGGTGTTGGCGAAGTTAGGATCTATCTCATAAAGGTGGGGCCATCCATAGGTATCGTGGCCGCAAGAATTGAGAACTATGGTGAGTGTCGCAACTGGAGGTCGACTGAGGAAATCAATGACTTGGTTTGTACTTCTTGTTTTATACTTGATGTTGAGGTGGAACTACTACAAATATGTGGACCACTTCTTATGGTGGTCATTTTGCAATTTTCCATGTGTCTTCATAAACTGCAACGACTTATGATCAGTTTGGATGATTTTCTCCTTCTCGAGAATGTAATTCCTCCACTAGTGGCAGGCTTGCACAATGGAGTAAATTTATTTGTCATAAGTAGGGTACTTACGGATGACATCTGATAGTGTCTCACTATGATAGGCCATGGGGTGGTTGTGTTTATTGATGATTGTGCCCACAACATAGTATGAAACATGTCTCAATCTCAAAGGGTTTTTTCAGGTGAGATAATGAAAGCACTGGGTGGAGCACAAGAAATGATTCAAATAATTGAATGCTTTCTGTTGGGATAGGTCCCACAAATATTTTTCTTTACCACCTTCTCTGGTTATTTGTCTTAGGGACCATGCAATGTGGGAGAATCCCGACACAAACCTTTTATAGATATTGGCAAGGCCTAAGAAGCTTTGAATCTCAATGAGCATGGTTGGGGATGGCCAGTCACAGATGAAATGAATCTTGGTTGGATCAACATGCACACCATGTGCATCAACAATGTATCCTAGGTGTTGGACCATATCCATGCTGAACTAGTATTTTTCCAAGTTGGCATATAGCTTGTGTTGTCGCAGAGTGTGAAGAACCTATTGAATATGCTGCAAGTGTTCTTCCCAAGTCTTGTTGTAGACGAGGATGTCATCCAGATACATCGCCACAAAAGAATTAGTCAAAGGCTGCAATATATCGACCAACATCCTCATGAAAGTTTTTGGGGCATTTTTCAAACCAAAGGGCATGACCAACCATTCAAAAAGACCTTCTTTTGAATTGAAGGAATTTTTCCATACATATTTTGGTTCTATTAGGACCTGATGGTAGTCATAGTTCATATCAATCTTACTGAAGTATTTTCCCCCTTGATCTGATCAAGGAGATTATAAATTCTAGGAATCGGGTATTGGTTCTTGACTGTGATTTTATTTAGATCTCGATAATCAGTGCAGAGTCACCAAGTCTCGTCTTTCTTTTGCACCAACACGATTGGGCTTCCACAAGGTGATGAGTTGGGTCGGATGTGCCCCTTGTGGAGCAGTTATTGGATGTAACTCTTGATCTCCTCATTTTCTAGCAGAGATCAGTGATATATTAGCCCATTGGGTAGCAGTGCGCCAAAGGTCAGATCAATGGCATGCTTGACCTGATAGTGTAGAGGTACCCCAATAGGTGATGAGAATACATATTTGTATTCTTCCATAACCTTATCCACTTACTTATGCTGTGTGGAGAGGTTGGTCACAGAGGCCATGGATGTGGCTGCAACCTTTTGTTCACTCTAAGAGAGAATAACGAAGAAGACAAACTTCCTAGTCTGAGAAATGACCTTCCTGCATTGCTTGGAAGAGATCAAGGAAATAACACTAGGTGGGAATACCTAGGGTATCATATGTAATTTCCTATTCAAATTGATAATAACACTATGAGGCCTAGACTCATATACAACATGACGTTTCCATAAATAAGGTTGGCCCAAAAGAACATCACAAACTTGAAGGGGAGCAACATTACACAATAACTCATCTTTGAATGGCTTGATGACATACGAAAAGAGACATTGTTGGTTGACGCGAAGATCGTTTCCTTGATAGAGCCATCTGATGGTGTAGGGTTGAGAGTGCGGCGTTGTCAGCAGGTCTAGCCACTTGATGACCTTTGCTGATATGAGGTTCTTTTGGCTACCGCTATCAACAATGAAGTGCCTTTTACCCACATCTGTCAATGAAAGAGGCACTCTCCTTCCTCTGGCTCATCAGGTTTACCAAGATGGATCTTGGTGGTAGAAACAGTGGCACTAGGTTCTGCGTCAATGATTTGTCTCCCCTTTTCTAGTTCTGAATCAGAGTCAGAACCCGCATCTAATTCGTAGGCTTTTACCTCATCCACCAATGACTTCTTTGAGTGACAATCAACAGTGTTATGCCAGGGGCTCTTATGGAAGTCAAACCACTTCCCGATATCTTTCTTCGTCTTCCCATTGTACTTATTTGCTTGCGACTTGAACTGGTTTTCATGAGGTTGCCCATCTTTGATCTGTTTGTTTTTCTTTGGGTTAGGGCTAGCCTTGCACTACTTCTTCTATAAGAGGCTTCTAGACCTAAAATGCAGCGTCTTTTGTTTAAGCTTCTCATCAATTTTGACAACATATCGATAGGTCACGCAGGTGGGTGCAACTGCAAATAATGTTGATCTCTCTATTTCCTTTTTCTCATAGAAAGTATCATTTTTACAATAAAAATGAATGCCAAATCCTAGACATCCAAAAACCTAACCCTAGGAGATGAAGGGCCAAAAGTCATGTTGGCCCCGTTTGGGTAATTAAGTACATCAAAATGGTCCCGGATGTTCAAGAACCTAAAAAGTGATAAAAATAGTAAGTTGCAAAAACAATTGTTTTGAGATAGTTGGACAAGGCGGGTGGCCAACTAGATCCTCGTAGATCATTCATTAATCACGCCATCGATGTAAGGTATGTGGTCTTATAATTTATGGATGGATTTTGTGATGTTGATTAAGGCAAACATTCATCCCACGACACATCGTACAATAGGAAGAAGCGAATACAACAAGGAAATTTGTGGTGAAGAATAGAAACTACCACTAAATTCTCAAAAAAGTGGTTGAAACTTGAATCTACAATAAGTACAAGGATGATTATGAATAAGTTGTTAGGTAATTGAATAGAAAGAACAATTACATGAGGTTTGATAATAGATAAAAAAGAAAACTTATTTTATTATGATGTGGAAACTTGTGGGGACGACAATCCATGCTTTTCATCATCTTCATCTCATTGAGACCATTTTAGATGATCTATTACCCAAAAATGCAAGAATGGGATAAAAAATTTGTTCACTACTAGGTGGTGACCATTTTAGATAATCTATTACCCAAGAATCCAAGAACAAAATGAAGTGTAGATAATTGACTATTTCAAGCATAAAGAAGTGCATTCTTATATTTTAGATGTGACTATTGGATTAACAACCTAATTAGATCAAGTCACGAGTCAATGAGTAATTAAAAGGTGCGTTCGATTTATAGAGTAATTAAAATGTCTATGTTTTGGTGCAATTAAGAGTTGTAAGGTGTTATGTCTATGTTTTGGTGCAATTAATAAGTTGGACATAGTCTTACATAATACCCCGTAAACACACTCTTACACGAAAGGCATAGAATACTTAGCAAGTGTCTAAACATTAGTAGAGTTACATTGAGATTGCCAAACTTGAAGAACAAGATTTATAGGATGCAAATACATAAGTGCTTAGAGATTGGATTGTGTAACTGTTACTAAGAGTCTACCTACTTCTAATACCTTCTGATAATCTTAAGGGTTAAGGAAGGAAGTTACACCATCGCTTTTCTACTTAAACGGAGATAGCATGATAAGGACTTGGATATTTTCATGCTATAGAGTAGCAGGTCTTGATGATTAAGTGACCTCTATAATTAGATATCAAAGAAGGAAAGGAAGAAAGAAATCTTCAAAGGTTATATTGTTAAACAGGCCGAGTGTCATTGTTTTCCTGTTGTTGGGGTTGCATATTATCTTCGATTTCTAAAGTTGGAGTGAATAACCAATCCGAAAATGAAAGTGTAGGTGAGTCTGACACAGAACAATTTGCTTCATCTCCTGCAACCGTTGAATTAGGGTTTGAAGCATCCAGAATAGACTTGCGCATTTCACCAGCAGATAGATAAATACTGCTGCCAGGATGTGAGCGTATTTTTATGTAATCCTCCATTTCCGATAGGACTGACTCGGAAAGTTTTTTAGGGGAGGGAAAGTCACTCTGGCCGCGTGTTAAAAGCACTCCACATGTGTCATAAAACGTCGAGATTCTCTCCGACTGTTGTAAGTATCGTTTGTATATATCAAGAAGGATTAGAGCTCTGTGTCTGGGCATATCCGCTAAGAACGAGCCAAGCAGCTCGCATATACAGACATTAATGGTAGCATTTATATTCGGGCATTCCTTCACTAGTAAATCGAGAGCGTACAGAAGTAGGGAATTCATCCCGACGCAGCCTTCCTCAGGAGTGCAGTCTAAGAGGAAGCCGAGAAGCTGTTGCAGAGATGGCATATATAACAAGATGGGTTGAATGTCCAATTCATTTATTCTACGGCTGTGATTTTCTAGTGCGACGTCGTAATTGAAAATCCTGCTGACATGCAATCTCTGAGCAAGATAATTTGAGTATTTGCGGACCCAGATAGAGAAATGCGAAGCGAAGGGGCTGGATCGATCCTCGAAACAGAACATATCCTCGATTACGCTTCTATGAGAGAATTGCTGTAGATCTTGAGCGAAAGCAGGTCTACCATCCCTGAGCAGTCGATGAAGGAGCGCCAACGTCTTCAGAGCGACCTTCCAGTCTCTGGTTTGAGTCAATCGCTTCTCCACGGCATATATTAAGCGAAGCCGAGACCCAGAGTCTCCCGTTGCAGACAACGCGGTTAGAACATGTTTTTCATTGGGAGGGATGTCTATGTGACTAGTGGCTTTGATAACTGCGATGTCTATATTGTCTTCAAATATCGAGCGATTTGAATTCTTTGCGATCCCTATTGAAGTCATGTCCTTCAGCGCTCCGATCACTTTCCTCGACCAGGATTCCTTCACCCCTCCCTTCTTATCTTTCATGTTTCTGTATCTTGTCTGAATCTCGGATTAGCTCGGATTAACTGGATAATACAGAGAATTGTTAAAATGCTGCTAAGGATCATGGAGAGATTATTGAAGAATGCGGCTAAGTTGAATATTCTTCATATCCCATTAATATCCCATTTACGTCATTCAAGCAACGCCGTGGCTAACGAAACGAACGTGGCGTTTTGTTAATTTGTAAGAGTCGGTCATACTGGATACAATGATTACCAACGGATGAGTATTTGTCAATTGGGTATAGTTTGGATGGTTGTAAAGAATGATTTAGTTTGGATGGTTGTAAAGAATGATTGTTATCCTCTCCACCTGAATTCAATTCTCATAAAGACATATGATGCATAATAAGTATAAGTGTTAAGTTAAATTTTATAACTATTAATAAAATAAATTATTTGCTAGGATAAGAGAGGGAGATGGACATTAATGATGAGGGGCTATGATTTTATAAGAGAGGGGATAACTCTGGGCCAAAGGGAAATCCCATCTTATTTTCCTAATTTAAGGTTTCATTACCATAAAATCCTCCTTTTAACTTATTAGATACTCAATCATTAAACTTATGTAAGAGGTTGGGTTATGAGAGCATGGGCTAAGTACAAGAAAACATGGGGGGGAGTGTGAGAGTTAAGGAATCCTTTTGGGGAAGAGTTAGAGTCACACAAGCATGGAAGAAGAAGGAAATTCAAGTAGGAAGAGGGACACTTGAGAGAATGTTGATTTTTGGACAACAACGGAGAGTCAAGTTTTGGAAAAGAGCATCAGTCTTGTTGTGTATGAGAACTGTCATGCGAGGGTTGAGTTTTATGCTTAAAAAGTAGGTTGGGCACCTATAATGTGCCATGTATTCCTGTAATAGTAATTTTTACTGAGGAAATTACTCAAGAGACTTGAGAGGGTTGATATTAGAACTCTTGGAACAACTGAGAATTCCTAGAGTCCTCAACTCAGTGATTTCACCACTGAGCTTATACTCGAGCCCTGGAGGGAAGTGGGATAGCCCGAGGGATTGTGTGGTAGAGAAGGGGATCACATTCCTTGGGTTGTGTAGGTTGAGGTAAAAACGAGTTGATGAATTGGAATTATTATTGGAGTTAGAAATCAAGGTGGCTTGTTGTTGAGAGAAATGGAACAACAAAGACTACATTTTGGAGGAACTTCCTTCGTACGTAGTGAATTAGGGATTTTCCAAGAGACAGGTATTTTTTGATATTTCTTATGTTTAATTCCATAGTGTATATTTTTTATTTAAATGTTGAATGTTGGGAAAATATTAGTGATATACATTCATGGTTTTTAATTTATTGTTAGTTGCATGATTTTGTATGTAACGCTACATGCATGCATTTATTCATTTGAGTCGATATTCTAAGTCATTTTTGTAGTAATGTGGTCGAGTAAGGTAGTTGGGTACGTTAGAGCTAATTCCTACATACATTCAACTTTCCCACTGAACATTCGAAATGCCATGTTTTGTTGTAACTTTGTCAATATCCCACATATTCCCTCTATGACATATAATAGAGTGTTATGTTTTTTCGTAGTATTTTCAACAACTACTATTATTTCTACTTGAAAACAAGCCTTGCAATGTTGCCAATTTAATTATGCAACTCACAATTTAATTATGCAACTCACAATATGTAGTAGCATGGAGAATCATGGAAGGGTTTCAAATCTAAGAATGAAAAGATGAAAGCACAATAGCCTTCAATTTTGTGTTGTTACGATGATGCATCTATTGTGGTGACGAGGAGAAAAAATAAATGTTAGGATAGGTTACAATGGAATAGGGTTCCCATGAAGGTGACAGAGTTCAGGGGGAATTGAATACTATCATAAGGATGAGAAGAGAGTGTTTGAACTTAGATGTAACAACCATTGGACTATAGAGACATGATCAACAATGGGCATAGGTATAAAATGTTGGTGAGGGGGAACATATTGGATCATGTTGAAGAATAGGAAAGGTAACGTAAATTTTCCTTGAAAAGAGGTGGGACAATTATGATGTCGAAGAGATAAAAAGATTGGTGTTCTTAGAATAACCTTAAAAGGAAGTGGGAGTGCTATGAATTCTCGATGAGTGTACATTGTGGGGGTATCACACATGAGAACCTCAAAGAGTTTCTTAATATGTAAAAATATATTCTCTAATATCAGAGGGCGGGGGGGGTGATCTGAAAACTCTTAGATGTAAAAATAACTCTTAAATACACATAAACATCCAAACAGATTCATAATATAAATGATTGTTTGACTATTTTCAAAAGCAAAAGGGAATATGCTTTCTTGTCCATAAACTTCATTAATATTGATGAATAACTTGAAGAATAATGAGATAATACAACAAAAAATAAATGAACTCAAAATATAGATATTGATGATGTACTTTACTTCATCTTCAAGTTCCCTTTAAATCATTGAAACTGCTCTTCATCATCTCAAAATGTCAAATTACATTACAACATGGACTTAAAAATCCAATTTTGAAGACACTCCGAAAATCCACTACTCAAATGTAGAAATGGAGTTTACCATTGAATTCCTTGTGAAATTATGAGAATAATGAATATAAAGTTATCCAAATTCTGAACATAGGTCGAAAAATCTCTTTTTACACGTATAACGAGACTATGGTTCTAATACATGACAAATTGAGTTAATACTTTTACAAATTACCTATGATCACAAAACAGACTTCAAATTCATGATCCTAGTAGAAAAACGAATCCAACAAGTATAAACTTGCATAGGTGTGGACATTATACCTTATGGCATGCTTTTACATGCAACACATAAACTTAGCATGCAAAACAATGTAGTCTATACTGCCTCAGAATACACACCTGCATAGGAATCCATGCACATTGGAATGTGTGCCTCGAGATTTTTGTACAAATTTTGGGATTCATGCCATTAAATAGGCCACAACCCTACCCCCTTGTCTACAACAAACTGTAACTTAATTCTAAATTTGGAGGCATTTTGAAATAAGTGGATGGTTTGGCGTGTTTGTTAGAACCGTGTCTAGGTTTAGAGAAGGTTGGGGGTTATATTCCCCATGATCCTCTCTTCTGTTGGCATATCTGTTAGTTTTATTACATATGGTTATAGTGATATGTAATATATAATGGTGTAGTGGTTATATATGGAATATAATATGGTTATCCCCCTCCGTGCGGTTTGGATTGTGGTCATATGAAATAGTACATTAACCAAGGGCTGGGGGCTTATCCCTCAACCCCTTTCCCCCCAACATGAAACTTATACAATTTCAAATCAAATTTGACACATAGTTTAGTTAAGACTCATGCTATGGTGTGATGGTAGGGGAGGCGTGTGTTAAGGATTTGGGACATCACGGGTTCGACCCCCATTGACTCCCAAAAGTTTACATAACCTTGCCAATATAGACCAATGGGAGGCTTCCATGTGGCAACCTCCCATTGGCTCTCCAATGCCACTTGTCAATGGATGATTGGACCACTTGTCAACCTGTAATTTTTCCACCTGAAGGTACAATATGCCTAGTCAGCTTCCAGTAAACATGTACCATGTGTCACCCTTGCAGTGGTAACACATGTCACCTCTCTTTTTCCCTTTGACCTTTGAGTTTACCTGTTTTGACCCGAACTTTGACCAATCATAATTTTTTCATACGAACTCTGTTTGACTTTCCATTTGCGTTGTTGGAAAGATGACAACAATATCTATGTGATTTTGTTGTTTTCTTGATCATTTGAGACAATCACATTTTGAGTTTTTCTAGACCCTATGGGACCTCTATGAGTGTCCCGGATCCTTCTGAACCTCTATGAGCATTCCTTAAGTCCTCCTGGGTCACACCTCCTAACTGGAGGACTTTTGGACCTCCAAAAGTATGGATTATTCATAAATGAAGTGAGAATTCTTTCGCCTCACTTGTCTAGTATCATCCATCACTCATGCTTGGATAATGAGCACCCAACTCATCACATCCATAATGAAGACTAAAACAACACTGCTGACCAATTTAACCATTCCCTTAAATTCACAAAATCTATCATTCATTGTTGCAGTAGCCAACCATATTCCACTCATTAGTAATAAACTGAACAACAAAATTGAATATACAAATGTGAAAGAGAATGAACCATCAACATATCTTCCCTTCTTAACAAGAACAACATCAACCAAAGGAATTGTTCTACTTTCAACTGTAAGTTGTAAATATGGGTCTTGGATATTAACATTAGCTAGCATGTGCCCTGTAGTGAAAAATGTCAAATTAGTCTTCATCTAATGAGATCTCACAATGAACTCAATCCCATCCTTGAAAAGATGATACTTATTATGTCCCTTGTAGAAAATGGCCTTCCTGTCATACAAGTTTGGACTTGCCAAAACCATCCCGCAAATGTCAAGTGGAACCATGTCTAACTCTACCTTATTAATGAAATTGGATTTGATCGTGAATCGTAACCTGCATTGCTTAGTTACTTGTACTTGAGAATCATCACAAATCCAACCCAAAGGATATGGTCTCAGATGAGGCCTAGTTTCCAATCCCAAACTCCGAACAACTTACTCTAAAATAAGATTCACTTGTGATCCATTATCAACAAGTGTATCAATCTTAATGTGCATATTTGAGATAAATCGTAAATGAAACATGTAATTTATTTTCCTTCCATCGGGGATGACATTAGATTTTGCAGAAGAAATGCGGGAACTAAAACTTGCAATAAAATATTTACCTTTGATTCCCATAGTTGTAACCTGAGTTTCATCCTTAGAATCTGATCTGAGATCCTTAACTATGTTCATGGTCTTCTTATTACCCTTCCTAGGCTGAGCCCACTTCGGATTCAATTTTGGATACAACTTCCAACAATTCTTCTCATCGTGTCCTTTCTTCTCACAATGAGAACATGTAGTCTTCCTCTCTTCATCCTTCTTTACTATAGTTTTATTATCACTCTTTCATTTTCCCTTTGACTACTCCTCAAATTCACGTGGCTTCTCTAACACATCTTCAACATGTTTTCCTCTCTCAGCTTCAAGATGTGTATCTTATACTGATACATCATCATTATTAATAGGATTAAACATCAATATAGTATGGAGAAGATATGAGTGCATATCACCAATATAATTTAGAAGAGTCTCAGGAGTATGTAATGGAATTCCCAAAGATAATGATTTCCTCTTGAATTCTCGTGTATAAGCTTGAACATTTTCCCCTTTTGGTTGTATCAGATGTTTCCAATAAATCATTAATGTTTGCATATAAGATAATGGATAAAATTTATTTCTTAATGCAATAGTAAACTCAGTCCAGAAAGAAATTCTTTTACCATCATTGTTGAATAAGATCAGCTTATGTCTGTTTCTCCCACCATATCAAGGATGTGTCCCTCAAGCAAAGAGTAGCCAATTGTAACCTTGAAGTATTATGTATGATTTTTTGTACCCTGCAATATAATTCAATCTATTTGAACCAATTATCTAACTTCTCTACATTCAACTCTTCATCATAAGTAGGAAAATCAAAATTTACATCAAGCTTTAATAGAGGCAGATCATGAGAACGAGAAGACTTATTAGAACACTTTTTCCTCTTAGGAAAAGAACATTCACTTTCATCGGAAGAGGATGATGATGATGATGATGGGGACGAAGGAGATCCTAGAGTTTCTTCACCTTCTCCTCTTCCTTTAGATGCTTCAGTTTTTAACCTTGTTTCAATTGGACCACATTCATTTTGATGAGGAATTGCTCTCCTTCTTTCTAGGTCTTCCCACAATTCCTTAAACATGGATGTCATGTCACGGAACATTTTTCGAAACTCCTTATAATCCTCAGAAAGAACATCTTCATTCTCCATTTCTTTTCTTTGAGTGAAGCCCCTTGAACAAATTTCAAGATTATAACTTGCAAGCCTGCCTTCACCTTGATTATATTTGGACCTCGTAAGCATTCACTTGAAAATAAATGTCAAAACCAAATCTGATACCGAATTGATCCAAAAATCCTTAGATGTAAAAATAACTCTTAAATACACATAAACATCTGACTAGATTCATAATATAAATTATCTCTTGATTATTTTCAAAAACACAAGTGAATATGCTTACTTGTTCATAAACTTTATTAATATTGATGAATAACTTGAAGAATAATAAGATAATACAACATAAAATAAAAGAACTCAAAATATAGATATTGATGATGTACTACTTCATCTTCAAGTTCCTTTTAAATCATTGAAATTGCTCTTGATCATCTCAAAATGCCAAATTACATTACAACATGGACTTAAAAATCCAATTTTGAAGACAGTCTGAAAATCGACTTCTCAAATGTAGAAACAGAGTTTACCATTGAATTCCTTGTGCAATTTTGAGAAGAATGAGTATAAAGTTATCCAAATTTTGAACAAGGGTTGAAAAAGACATTTTTCGATGTATAACAAGACTATGGGTCTCATACATGAAAAAATGAGATAAGATTTTACAAATGAACTCGGATCACAAAACAGACTTCAAATCTACGATCCTTGCAGAAAAACAAATCCAACGAGTATAAACTTTCCTAGGTGTGGACACTATACCTTATGTCACGCTTTTCCATGTAACACATAAACTTAGCATGAAAAACAATGTAGTATGTATTGCCTCAGAATATTTTCTTGCATATGAGTCCATGCACATTGGAATGTGTGCCTCACGATGTGTGCACAAGTCTTGGGATTCATGCCATTAAATAAGCCATGACCCTACCCCCTTGTCCGCAACAAACCGTAACTTAATTCTAAATTTGGAGGCATTCCAGAATAAGTGGATGGCTTGGCATGTTGGTTAGAACCATGGCTAATTCTAGAGAAGGTTGGTGGTTTTATTCCCCACGATCCTCTCTTCCATTGGCATATCCGTTAGTTTTTTTACAAATGGTTATAACCATATGTAATATATGGTGTAGTGGTTATATAAGGAATATAATATGGTTAACCCCCTTCGCGTGGTTTGGATTGTGGTCATATGAAATAGTACACTGACCAGGGGATGGGGGCTTAGTCCTCGACCCCCTTTCCTCTCGAATGAAACTTAATAAAATTTCAAATAAAATTTAACACATAGTTTGGTTAAGACTCATGCTATGGCACGACAATAGGGGAGACTTGTGTTAATGATTTGGGAGGTCATGGGTTCGACTCTTGTCAACTCCAAAAATTTCACATAACCTTGCCAATATAGACCAATGGGAGGCTGCCATGTGGTAGCCTCTCATTGGATCTCCAATGCTACTTTTCAATGAAATATTGGACCACTTGTCAACATGTAATTTGTCAACCTGGAGGTACAATCTACCGAGTCAACTGCCAATAACCATGTGCCATCTGTCACCCTTGCAGTGGTGACACATGTCACCTATTTTTTTTTTCACTTTGAACTTTGAATTTTCCTATTTTTACCTGAACTTTGACCTCTCATAACTTTTGCATATGGAATCCGTTTGACTTGTCGTTGGAAAGCTGACGACGAGCTCTATGCAATGATGTTTTTTTATCGATTATTTGAGAGGGTCAAATTGTGTTCTTTTCTAGACCCCCTGGGACCTTTGTGAGTGCTCCAGATCCTTCTAGACATATGTGAGCCCTCCTTATATCCTCCTGGATCAGGGGGGGATGTGAAACTAGATGAAAATTTGGGTAACTATGAAGTGGAGGAAATGAGATTGACTAGTCATACCTTGTATAAGTAACTATGTGAAGGGTAGGGAACTTTCGAAAAATCATTGGAAGGGATCCATAAAGAACCAGAGTAGATCCATATTAAATATGGATCCAACATGCATTAAGAGGAATCGAACCCATCAAGGGGAAATCTTTTCCTCGAGTTTTTTTCAATTAAAAAAAATCAACTTGAGGGACTTTATCCTCTCTAAGCTTCATAGAGTTGGATTTCACATGGATCTACATTGGTTCTTTATATGGACATGCATTTTTGTGCCACGTTTCAACTCAATGTTGAGTATGGAAGGAATTATACATATCCCTCGTACTAAGAAGCACACCATTGAAATATTTTTTCTAATTTCAATAGCTTTGTATCTATACAAAATTGATATTGAAATACTTTGATGGACATTAAAATATTTTATTTATGGCCAAAATTGAACTAGTTTTTTTTAACTAATATGTTTATTTAAATGCAACTTGTCAAAATCTATGTTAATAACTAAAAGAATTACACATCTCCCTTATATTAGGATGTCAAAAGAACCTATATACATAATAATGTTTTTTTAACTTTCAATCTCTTTATATAAAATTAATATAAAAATATTTTATTGTTTATGGTCAAAATTGATTTTTTTTTTTTTGTTAATAATATTTTATATATATAAATATTTTATTGTTTATGGTATATTTTTTTTATTAATATTTTTTAAATGAATTCATGTTGAAGATCTCTAAATTGTGAAGATGGGATTAAAATATTTACAAAATCCAAGAAATATTGTAGAAAGGTTAGGAAAGGGTAGATCAATGAGAAGCACATAACATATAATGGAATCATGTTGAAAATGCAATGAGCGTGGAAAAGTGAAAAACAAAATTGTCACTTCCTCGGTGCAGTGTGAGTCACTGATCAGAAACACCCGAACTTAACTCAATTGTTCATCCATCGAGAAAAGACAATGGTTGACTTTGCACCATTGGATGCGGAATGTGAAAACAGATTGCAATGGAAAACATAGAGAGCTCAAGGTGGAAATTAGGGAGGTGATGTAAATCACAGTGATTTTGAAGGGGGACTAATATGACTAGCCTAATAACTTGATAAGCGACCAAGGAAACAATATTAAGTTAGAGTTTCAAGAGAATTGTGAGGGTGAGCTGCTGGGAGAGTTGACTAGAAGGAAAAAATGGTTACATGATAAATAATATTTCTGCAGCGGGCCTAATAACTTGAGAGGCGGTTGAGGAAACAACAATAAGTTATGGTTTCATTAGAATTTATAGGGAAATTTGTTGGGAGAGATGATGATAAGGAAAAAAAATGGTTACATGGTAAATAATCCCGCTGCAACCAGTTTGTTATGCTCTTGGGGTTATGCAATTTTTTGCATAAAAAATAGAAAACTAAATAAATCATAGACTCACCGAGATACCAAATGCTCATTAGGACAAATAATACATTAAGTGCCTTGAGTGAACTCCAATGGACCATTTTTGTTTCACCTAATGTTATTTTACTAGAATTTTGAATGTAAAAATAGGCAATAACTGAGAGCCTCTTAGGGAACATCCTCTTAGAGAAATTGGTTAGGTTTTCCGTTAAACAAAAAAAATGATTGGGAATTGTTGAAGGCATTGGCATGTCTGCTTGATAGGAGGAATCCAATTCTTAAGATAGAGTGGAATGGATAGATAAATGTGTTGAGGAGATCCCAGTGGATGATGATTAGAAAAAATAACACTGTAATGATATATATTTAAAAATGTTAGTGCCATGAGACAACTTCATTTGTAATGTATGTTGTAATATACTTACAGTATTTTCTTGCAGTTTCATGATTGTAGGAGTGTAGAGATAATATACCGAGGAAAAATACCTAGGAAATGAGGGAGGGGAGGTAGATCAAAGCAATTCTAAAGGGGTACTAAGATGATCAGCCTAATAAATTGATAGACGACAGAGGAAACAATAATGAGCTAGGGTTTCTGGAGAAATACCAGGGTGAGCTACTCAGAGAGTTGACCATAAGGAAAAAAATGGTTACATGGTACATAATCCTACTACAACAGGCCTAATAACTTGATATGCGGCTAAGGAAACAACAATAAGTTAGGGTTTCAAGAGAATTTCCAAGGCGAGCTATTGGGAGAGTTGACCATAAGGAAAAAAATAGCTACATGGTAAATAATCTTGCTACAACGAGTTTTTTATGCTCTTGGGGTTATGCAAATTCTGGAATAAAAACAAATAGAGTAGTAAATAAAGTGTATACACACCGAGATACCAAATGCTCGTTGCAAAAAGTAATATGTTGAGTGGCTTGAGTAAACTCGAATGGCCCAATGTTGTTTCACCTAATGTTCCTTTACTGGAATTTTTAATGTAAAATAGGCAATAGATGAAAGCCTCTTAGGGAACGTCCTCTTAGAGAAATCAGTTAGGTTGTCGGTCAAACAAAAAAAATGGGCATTATTGAAGGCATCAACATGCCTACTTGATAGGAAGAATCCAATTCTTAAGACAGAGTGTTCGTGACAGATAAATGTGTTTATAAGATCTTAATAGTTGATGATTAGATAAAATAACATTGTAATGATACATATTTAAAATTTATGGTGCCATGAGAAAACTTGTTGTGTAATCTATGTTTTTATACACTTACAGTTTTTGGATGTCTAGCATTAGGTTTTTGGATGTCTAGGGTTTTTGACATTCCTGTTTATTGTAAGATGCCTTAAAAGCCTCATTGTAACCATATTCTTGCGAATGAGAACAATCATCACATCTCTTCTCATAGATAAGCCACCACCATTCTAGCAAGCTTGTTTTCCACTGCATTTTACAGTTTCAACTTATTTCATTGTTGAATAGAAAACCAATTTTATTGTATCTCTGTTATTTTAAGCTAAGCATCTTTTAATAATATGTATTCATTTCGTTCTTCTCATAAAATCCGGATCATTGGTATCAAAGCGATCTTCTCCTTGTCATATTAATGCATGTCTCCAACAAGGTTAGGGTACAAAGAATTGGGTCTCGAGCTTGTTTCTCTTGAGGAAAAAATCTCTCACACTCCCAAGAAAACTCTCATGGAAGGAGAAAATAAAGATGTTGAGACAAGAGATCCTTTCAAAATGTTTCTTGAGGAATCCCTCATGCAACAGAGGAACGATATGATGGATAGTTTCACGCAAATCCTTCGACGACTACTAACAAGCGATGCATCGTCCTCAAGTAGAGGCACTGCCCCCTTCAAGGTACAAATCAACTTCGATATTCCTATATTTGAAGGTCAGATAGACGCAGATTTTGTAGACAAGTGTTTGAATCTACTAGAAGGGTATTTTTCTATCCATAACTTTTCGAATAGAGAAAATATTTAGTTTTGCTCCTCAAAGTCATTCCCCATGTCAAATATTGGTGGGAAACTTTATGTGAGCAAAAGGAAATAGAGGAACCCTCATTATTTATAGTCACAACCACCTGGGAATCCTTCAGGGATTCTATTAAGGAACAATACTACCCTATCGGAAGTTATGATGACTTCTATACTAAATGGACCACACTGCGGCAAGAAAGAGACCAAGAAGTGCTAGAGTTCACAAATATCTTCCATACCTTGCGCACCAAGTTGGGTATCAAATATTTAGAGCGACATATGGTACTCAATTATCATGGTGCTCTGCATAGATACATCCAGATGGAAATGGAATTTATGGACATCTCTTCCTTGGGCGCATCCTACCGATAAGTCGTCAAAATAGAGCAGAAGCTAAAAAAAAAGACACAACAATTTGGGCCTAGTAACCCCTCACATAAAAACCTAGGAGAGGGCGACCCCAACCCACAAAACAAAGGACAAATAAAAGATGGACAGTATCAGGACAACCAGTCCAAGCCGCAAGCAAAGAAGGACACCGGAAAGGCAAAGAAAGATACTAGGAAGTGGTGCAGCTTACATAAGAGCCCTTGGCATAACACTGTTGATTGTTGCTCAAAGCAGTTGCTGGTGGCTTAAGTGAAAGCCTCTCAATCAGATGCGGCTTCTGAATCTAAGTTAGAACCAGAAAGGGGGAGACACATCATTGGTGTGGAACCCAGTTCCATCGTTTCTACCACCAAGCTTGAGCCTAGTGAACTAGACGAGACATAATAAGGAGATCACCTCTTCCATTCACAGATGTGGGTAAAAGGCACCCCGATGCACTCCACCATTGATAGAGATATCTAGAATAACCTCATCTCAGTAGAGGTTGTCAAGTGGTTGGCCCTACTGACAATGCCGCACCCACAACCCTACACCATTGGATGGCTCCGCCAAGGAAGTGATCTCCACGTCAGCCAACGGTGTCAATTGTCATACAACATCAAGCCCTTCAAAGACAAGGTGTTTTGTGATGTTGGTCCTCTCAAAGTTTGTAATGTTCTTTTGGGCCAACCTTGTTTATGAAAAATTCATGTTGTATATGAGTCTAGGCCTCGTAGTGTTATTATTACTTTGAACAGGAAATTGTACAGGATACCTGAGGCAGACCCTCTTACTTCTATTTCCTTGATCTCTGTCAAACAATGTAGGAAGGTCATCTCTTAGACCGAGAAATTTGTCTTCTTTGTGATTCTCTCTTAGAGTGAGTGAAATATTGTAGCCACATCTAAGGCCTCCGTGACTGATCTCTCCACACAACAGAAGCAAGTGGATAAGGTCATGGAAGAATAATAAGATATCTTGTCCTCTCCTATAGGGGTACCTCTGCACTGCCAGGTCAAGCATCCCATCGATCTGACCCTAGGTGCACCGCTACCCAATGGGTTAGTCTACCACCACTCTCTGTTAGAAAATGAGGAGATCAAGAAGCTTATCAAAGAACTTCTCCAGAAGGGGCACATCCATCCCATATCATCGCGTTGTGGGAGCCCAATTGTGCTGGTCCAGAAGAAAGACGGGACCTGATGACTCTACATTGATTACCAGGCCCTGAATAAAATCAAAATTCAAAACCGGTACGCGATTCCCCGAATCGACGAAATCCTTGATCAGCTCACAGGGGCCAAATACTTTAGTAAGACTGATTTAAATTCTGGCTACCACTAGTTCCCAATAGAACAGACAGATGTATGGAAGACTGCCTTCATGTCAAAAGAAGGTCTTTTTGAATGGTTGGTCATGCCCTTTGGTTTGACAAATTCTCCAACAAATTTTAGGAGGACGATGGAAGTTATCCTACGACCTTTCACCAATAATTTTGTAGTGGTGTATCTGGATGACATCCTAATATACAACAAGACTTGGGCGGGAACACTTGCAACATATTTAGTAGGTTTTGCACACCCTGCGGCAACACAAACTATATGCAAACTTGGAAAAATGCTCCTTCGGCATGGACATGGTCCATTACTTAGGCTACATCGTTGATCAACATGGTGTGCATGTGGATCCAACCAAGATCTAGTTCATCCATATCTGGCCAGCCCCAACCACACTCACTGAACTTCGGAGCTTATTGGGCCTAGCCAATTTCTATCACAGGTTCGTGCTGGGATTCTCTCATATCGCATGGGCCCTAAACCAAGTAAACAGGGGTGGCAGTAAGGAACAATTTGTGTGGGGATTGTCCCAACAAAAAGCCTTCGATGACTTGAAGAAGCGTTTGTGATCATCCTCGGTACGTTCATTACTGGACCTGTAACATCCCTTTGAGATCGAGACAGATGCTTCTAACTATGCTCTGGGTGTTTTTCTCACTCAAAATGGCCACCCCGTGGCATACCATAGTGAGACATTATCAAATGTTGTCTGTAAGTACCCTACTTATGACAAAGAAATGTACTCCATTGTGCAAGACTTCCGTGAGTGGAGACATCACATTCTTGGGAAGGAGACAACCATCCACACTAATCACAAACCACTACAGTTCATGCAGACCCAAGGAAAATTGCAAAATGAATGCCATCAGAAGTGTTGAACATACTTACAACAGCTCCACCTCAACATCAAGTATAAAACAGGAAGTACCAACCGATTTGTTTACTGCCTCAGCCTACCTCCAGTCGCTATACTCTTGAGGTCACGAGACCTCTGGATGGCCCCACCTATATGAGACAAACCTTGACTTCTCCACCACCTACCAGATGTTGGGCACCAACTCAGTGGTCACTAATTTCCATATTCAGGATGGGTTGTTGTGCTGTCTAGGTCATCTCTGTGTTCCATCAAGAGAGTGTGTGAATATGATTTTGGAAGCTCACTACAGTTAGGTGGAAGGACACTTTGGCATCGAAAAGACAATGACAATGTTGTAGAAACATTTCTACTAGCCGAAAATTCCACAGGATGTCAGAAAGTATATCATGTCTTGCACCACCTGTGTTATTTACAAACTGGACATTAAGAAACAGAGCCTGTAAACCCCTCTGCCTACTCCTAACAAGTCATGGGAATCCATCTCAATGGACTACATGTTGGGCCTCCCATCCACTAAGAGAGGAAATGACTGTGTTTTTCTGGTTGTTGATCGCTTTTTCAAGATGACGATTCTAGCCTCCTGCAAGAAGAACATCACAATAAAAGACACTTCCAAGATCTTCTTTGAACGAGTATGGGTACATTTTGGTATCCCACAAACCATTATCTCAGACCGTGACAATCGGTTCCTCAACTCATTCTGGTCGAGCCTCCAGTCACTATTAGATAACAAGCTCACCAAATCCACTTCCTTCCACCCCTAGATAGATGTCCAAATTGAGGTCGTCAATTGGATGGTAGTACATATCATGGACATGTAAAATTCAAAACACCCCCACACATGGGATGAGAGTCTTCCTCTAGTACAACTACAATCGAGCCCTGCATAGCTCAACTAGCCACAACCCCTTTCAGGTGGGGTTGGGATTCCAACCATTGGGCCCCATGGATGTTGCACTACCCTTGGCGACAACCTCAGATGACTCATCCCTTGATCCACCATAAGTTGACAAAGCTACCCAGCTCATTGAGCAGATCCAACACATATGCTAACAGGGTCAGGATATTCTACAAAAGTCTAATGCCAAGTACAAACAATATCATGATCAACATCGGGTGCCACATAAGTTTTAGGTGGGTGACAAAGTTTGGTTTCATTTTCAGAAAGAATGCCTTATAGGTCCCCATCAGAAGCTTCGACCACTTTGTTATGGGTCATACACCATCACCAAGGCTATGGGTGACAGTGCTTTTGAGCTCAATATTCCCCCCTTCCTTGGTCTACATCTAGTCTTGAACGTGGCTCTCCTTGGACCATATTTCCCACCATTATTGGACACCTCAGAGATAGCATAGAAGTTGACCCCAACAGAGCTCAACCCTGACATCATGCAATATGAATCCATTGATCATATTGTGGGCACACATATCAAGGGAACTCAACAAAAAAAGATCCAACTTTATCGAGTCGTCAAAGTATGGCAGTTCCTGCACCAAGGCAAGTGGCTCACCCGGGGCCAAAGTCAATACAAATTTCCTCATATGATGGGGGAAATCAATGTAATGGATACAATTTCTTCCTAAGGAGGGAGGACTCATCCAGGTGGATATTGGTGGCCACCCACCTATTCCACTAGCTCGAAAAATAGTTTTCCACCTTGGGAGTTTTTCGACAGTTTTTCGGGTTCCAAACTTTTGGGGCCGTTTTGAGGCCCTAAACGATGTTTTTTGGGGATTTGGGGCCTAGGTGAATATTGATTCATTGACCCGGGCTAGTCGAAAATTTTTCTTCTCGGTTATACATTTCCAACGGGCTATCGTGTGCCTAAAACAAAGATCGTATGCAAAAGTTACGACCCCAGGAAGTTGATGTACTAACTTACCCAAATGAGGTCCACATGACTTTTGGCGCTTCATCTCCTAGGGTTAGGTTTTTGGATGTCTAGGGTTTTTGAAATTCATGTTTATTGTAAAATGTCTTTAGAGCCTCATTGTAACCATCTTCTTTCGAATGAGGACAGTCGTCACATGTCTTCTCAGAGATAAGTCATCATCATTCCAGCAAGCTTGTTTTCCGCTGCATTTTACAATTTCAGCTTATTTCATTATTGAATAGAAAACCATTTTTATTGTATCTCCATTATTTTGTGTTAAACATATTTTAATAATTTGTATTCATTTCGTTCTGCTCATAAAATCTAGACTAATCACACAAAAATTTTCCAGCTGAGCAATAGATCCATTTCAGAGTATCTCATTAAGTGGAGGAAACTACCTATTGAATATTCCACTTGGGAAGATGAGTCTTTTATACAGAAACATCCAAAATTACTCAATCATTGTGGACAACACTTTTCTGAAGGGTAGGGACATGTTAAGACCTAAATAGTGACACATTACCCCTTAATTGGGGCATATTACATTACTAATGTTATTATATTTATGTCATCTTGGGTCCATTAGTTGTAATTGTATTTATGTCGTCTCCTATATATATTTATGTCATTTCCTATATATACCAAGGAGACCTTTTCATTTGGAATCATATTGTATTTGGAAATTTATGTGGTGTATAAGGAGGTTGCCCCCTCAAAGAGGATTATTATCTGAAACTATCTCTTTTTCAAAACGTTGAGTACTTATTCTGAGGTTTTTTTATGCTATTTTGATATTTGATTCTTAACATTTATACTTTTTCTTTTATAAAATATTGTGCATCTATGTTATCACAAAAAAATGATCAAAACATTAAAGTACCTATTGCTTTCGAAAGTTCAACATTTCTAGGAGAAAAATTAAATTATAGAGATGTTGAAAAGCAAGCTTATGAAGTTTTTAAATCCATTAAACATTTCAGACCTTTCCTTGTCAAATTTCATACCAAGGGAATAGTTCCACATCCCTCAGTCATAAGTTTTCTCATTTAAAAAGACTTAGGGGATATGAGAGAAAATTGGGTAACATTGTTATAAGAATATGATTTAGAGATAAAACCTGCAAAAATTGTTTGAGGTCAAAGTTTATGCAAGTTATTAACTAAAACCATTGATACTACATCTTAAAATGTGGATAAGGTAAAGGTTACTAAAGATATACAACATGTATGTGTTACTCCGAATATTCCTGATTCACAATATTCAGATTTAGTTTATTATATTAATCATGGAACTGCACCTTCTCATTTGGACTTCAAAAAGAAATGTGCTTTAAGAATAAAAAACACACAATATCATCTTATTAATAACGTTCGTTTCAAAAAGAATTATGATTCAATGTTACTTAGATGTTTAGAAAAACAAGAAGCTGATAAAGTTTTGTTTGACTTGCATGATGGACCTGCAGGTGGTCATTTTGGAGGTGATACAAATGTACAAAAAAATTTACGTGCAGGTTATTATTGGTCTATGTTATTTAAATATTCTCATGCATATGTTTGAAAATGTAAAATCTGTCAAACTTTAGCTCGACGAGAAAATAAATCAGCATTACCTCTACAACCAATTATTATTGAACACCCATTTGAACAATGGGGACTCGATATTATTAGTGAAATTTATCCTAATTCATCCAAGAAACATAGGTATATTCTTACTGCCACTGATTATTTTACAAAACGGGTGGGAGCCATTCCTTTGAAATCATTTATAATTGATCAGGTAATATCATTTTTAGATCAGTTTATTATTACAAGATTTAGTCTTTCGAACACATCAATTTTTGATAATGCATCTTATTTTTTTGCTTTATCGCCTACAGATTTTGCACTTCATAAGGTAACTAAAATAAAACATTGAACTAATTATTATCCTCGGGGTAATGGTTTAGTTGAATCAACAAATAAAAATCTTTGAAAAATTATTAAGAAAACTATCAGTGATAACCACAAAAATTGGCACAAGGCTTTGATTTATGTATTGTGGGAAGATCGAATTACTTATAAGGCATCACTGGGTACTTCCACTTACTTTTTATTTTATGGGAAAGAGGCTATTCTTCCACCAAATATTTCTATACCATCTTTAGCTTTAGTACAGTCCATTGATGAACAACCTCGTTCTAGTATTCAATATTGTACAAAACAGATTTTCAAACTAGAATAAGAGAGGGATAAAGCTAATAATAATTTTTATAACCATTAGATGATCATTAAAAAGTGGTTTGATAATAGATTTGTCGATAACAAATATTTTGAGATTGGTGACCTAGTTTTGAAATGGGACAAAGCCCATGAAGAAAAAGGTAAACATTCTAAGTTTCAAAAGTTGTGGTTAGGTCCTTTTCAAGTTGCTCAGAAAATTGGTCCATCTACTTTTATTTTGCAAACTATTGAAGGCATAGAAGAGTCCTTTCCTATAAATGGGTTAATCCTCAAAAAACATTTTTCCTAAAAGATACTTCAATCCTTGTAAAATAGTTGTAAATATTTTGTATTTATATTTTCAAATATTTCCATTTTCTTTCTTTCATTTTGTTTTTTATTATCATTTTGTTTTTTATTATCATTTTGGTTGTTGATATGATATAACAATTGGATACATTTGTTAATCAATTTTCTTTGAAATTATTTTTAGTATAGAGAGAAGATAATTTAGATAGTTTGAAATAATAAAATTTCTTTAACAAAAATCAAAGGATAAATTTTATGTCTAGTTTATCTTTATAAAGAATTAAAAACAAGGAAAATACTCTTCAACAAAGTCTCTTTGGGGTGGTATTATGTCCCTTAAAATAAATTAATTGATTTGGAAATATCACATCATAAGACAAATAGTTTATTTCTCATTTAATGATTCAGAGATAATTAAATAACTCTTTATATCACCCCTCCTATTTTCTTGTCATTGCTCAAATGCAATTAATAAGTCATAAATTAAAGACGAAAGTATAAATTTTAATAAGAAAAATGAGGATGTGGGAAATATATATGCTAACCCGCTAGGGTACTGAACATGCTTGTTGGAAGTGGGTAAAGTATGATATGATATTAAGGTAACTTCGTCGGGGTATTGAACAGACATGCTGGCAGGGAAACAATACCGGGTACACTGAGTTAAAACTTTCAATTCAGAGGGAAGAGGCTTTACTTATTAGTCAAATCAGAAGCTTCCTTTCCCAATCATAAGATTAATAAATTCTCCTTATCCCCTCCAATGAGATAGAATTAAAGAGTACTAGTACTGTTTTATTTTCTTATCTTTTACAAACTAGTCATAAATATAATTTATCTACAATTCGTAAATTCTCTTATTTATTGCAATCTGATATATTTTTATTTGTCTTATATACAGAGATAGATGGTTTCAATAGTGTGTCAACATTTGTTGTAGAATACAACAACCTCCCAAATTTTGTATTATAAATAAAATTTGGGATCCTTCTTTCTTCATTTTCGAAAAATGTAATTTTATTTTACTTAAATAATTCTTTCAGTTTTGACAATTTTGGACATACTCTTAACTTCTTTGATTTTTCCATTCAAACGTTAATGATATTTTCTTTATTGAATTTTTCTGAAAGGTTTTGATTTAAATGTTGGTTTTCAAATTGTTTTTATTTCACATATTCCTTATGATTTCTTCTCATTTATATATATATTTCAAAGAGCTACAATATTTAACAAGTTACAGTTTTTGATCTATTGTCGATTTTCAAACCAATTCTCTAAACAATGATCGGTCATAACCTACAAAATCTCACTTAGCTATCATAACTTTGATACACACGATCTATAACATCTTGTTGTGGTACGATATGTCTGATCCGATCATCGTAAATTTAAAACAATTTAATTAGAATATTAAATCAAGGTACTTTCAAACTGCATACGGAAAGTCCTCCTTTCCCAAAGTGAATTGATTCATGTCCATGTAGATCTTTGAACTGCATCTATATATTCATGACTTATTACCTATGGTGCTTCCTCGAAATAAGGTTTTGTTTCAAGAATTGAAACTTTGTTTTCATTCATTTGCAAGTGATAGTATGTTACTTTTTATTCATGATGGTTTTATGAGCTGTAGAATGGTAAACTATTGTCAAGATGGGAATGATTTCCAGAGTAGAACCCATTGTCGATCTTATTGAATATCGAGAATATTATTTTCCAACTTTTGAGAGGGTTGGTTGGTTAAATTTTCTGTGCATGTATAATGGTCATAACGCGCAGGTCACAAAATATTTCGCACGAACTTTCACTGGTGAACGCACCAAAATTGGGGATATAGAATTATAGCTAGATGAAGAAATAATAGCTAGAGTTATTAAATTCCCATTAAAGGGAGAATCTTGGTATAAAACCAAAAGGTTGAAGGAGATTCCTTGGTCTGAAATTATAGTTTCTCCTGAATGAAAATACGATTATAAAAGTATGACCATATCCTCAATTAAAGAAAAAATACATTTTTTGTTAATAGTTATTAAGGGGTTTACCACCTGTGAGGGCATATATAACCTTTTATTTATTTATCACTTTCAACTTCTAATGGTCTTCATGGATTATGAATTTAACACGCGTGCATTCTTTCTTAAAAGTATGTCTGAAATGACACATTTCTACCAAAGAAAGAGTTTCAATTGCAAAAGAAATGTGTTTCATCATTGTTTAGTGAAAATTCTGATTGAATTTCTAGTAGAAAAAAATGGTGATTCTTGGGAAAATTTTGTGAAAAAAAATCACTTTCAGGTTAATTTTGAAGACAGTCTCACTTTTCTCAAGAGGAAGCCCCATATCCTATAGAATATTTTCTTCTTTCTTACCCTCATGTTTCTTCTCCTCGACTAAACAACGTGAGGGTTACTCCTAGTCAATCTGTCAAGTTTAACCTTAGTCTAGAATCATGTGTTTTCAATGAAGCACCTCAGGCTTTTTCCAAAGATTCCAAGCAAACCGTAGTCTCCTCTCTTGCAAATGAATGTGACCCACCTATTACCACAAAAAACGATGATCCTATTAATATTGTCTATTTTATTAACAAGAGGCAAGGAAGAAAAATTTCAAGAATGTTCATAAATAAGTCTAGGATAACCTCGAAATCTAGTTCTCCTATCCAAGTTGAGGATGAAGAGTTGGTTACAAATCATGAATTCTCTTACCCACAACATGTTTCTTCACATGAACAAATTGAAAATCTTTCTAAGGAAAAGGAAAAGGGAAGAAATGAAACCGGTCCCAATTTGGAGGTTTCCTTTTGTGGTTCAAGTGTTACAAGCTAATATAATTGATTTGGAATTTGAAAATCAACTCCTTAGATCATATAATAGAGCTTTGATTGATAGCCAAAGAAGACAAGTTTTAGGGTTCAAAAAAGATAAAAAGAAAGAAGAAGTTAACATTAACTCACAGAGTTAATATTTTCGTTAATTTTGATTTCAAGACCATTGCAAGTAACACTCAATGCTAAAATGTTTTGGTTATTGGTATGAGTTTAGCATTTTTTATTTTAGTTTTCATTTTCACTAATTTAGTGTTACAGGGTAATATTATTCAGTGGTTGCAGTGTTACAAGCTAATATAATTGATTTGGAATTAGAAAATCAACTCCTTAGATCATAGAATAGAACTTTGATTGATAACCAAAGAAGACAGGTTTTAGGGTTCAAAGAAGATAAAAAAGAAATGAGAAGTTAAGATTAACTCACAGAATTAATATTTTCGTTAATTTTGATTTCAAGACAGTTCCCAGTAACACTGAGTGTTGAAATGTTTTGGTTATTGGCATGAGTTTAGCATTTTTTAATTTAGTTTTCATTTCCATTAATTTTAGTTAATAAAAGAGTAGCTACAAAATTTCAAATTATGTAGAAACTCTAACTTTTGTTTTTATATTTTATTAATTTATGTTTTTCTTTTCTTTTATTTTTACAAGTGTAAATGGATAATTGTTTATGGTTATGGAAGTTAATTTCTGTTTTTGAATTCCTACAATATAAAACAATGAAGGAAAAACAATTAAGGGAGAGAGTTTACAGTTTTTTGGAAACAGAACAAGGCTTATACACCGTTGTACAAGTTTTTTTTTTATACATTATTCTAAATCTCTTTATCATTTTGAATATTAATACAAACAATCGGTATTTGGTACTATTACTAATATCCTAGTTGTTTATTTTTAAAATCAAATTTTTATCTGGATTATGTGTTGATGATATTACATATTGATTTAGTTAATTAGTTGATTTGACACATTATTCGAGTGATTAATATGTATATGAGTTACGCTTGGGATTATAAGTTTGTGTTAATTATTTAATCAGGTTTAGTAATTTGTTTGATATAATTAAACATTTGTTTTGAATATCTATATCTTTAGAACATTGTTTATTTTATTTAGATTCATATACTATTTAAATTTGGGCCTGATGATTAGATTTTTCTTTTAGTTTTATTCGTCTTTGGTTAATTTATTTTACATTCATTATACATACTTTTCACTTCTTTTAAAAGAAAAAAAATCATCTTTTATAGAGGTAACTTTTATGTCAAGTAGAATTAATTTCTCTTTTGTATATACTTTAAAATATGTATATATTTAAATGTAATTTGTTATTCAGTAAAAGGTAAGAAAATCTTCAATTGATTAGAAGGTGTATATATTTTGAATTTAATAGATTAGATAGTTTTATGTAACTGGACCTAAACTAGTCAGAATCGTCGTTTACAATGGATAAGGATCTAATTGGGATCCTGACCTTGAGAATTCCTTCATGTTGAACATGGTCATATTTGACTATCAAAACATCCCTAGAGTCTAAAAAGACTCATCATTGCTTGGTCTGTATTATGGACCTCCCCTTGCGATTACCTGCCCTAGTTCATCTAATGTTTGTATGGTATCATTCAATCATATACCAAAAGTTCCATGTCACTAGTTGGATTCCATTCATTAGGAAGATCCAAACCCAATGGTAGAAGACCTTGTTATCAAACTCAACAGTTCTTCCTAAACCAATCATCAATTGAATACCATGTGAATTATTTACTTATAAAAATCCATGGGATCGAACCTATCAAAAAATGACTCTTTCCCTATAGGTGTACATCCCCCATTTACCTTTAGTCTCATAGTCACAACATTGGTGGCACCCACAACATTATTCCTTCGTCTACTTGAGTGGATGTATCATATGTAAGCCACATTTATCAATGATAATGGGTTCAATTTCTCATCCCTTTCTACTTCCCTTAATTAGATTGGTTGTTCCATCGTAGTCTTTCATTCCAATGAAAACATTATGGGGTCCCTCAGTACAAATAATTACCGTTGGGATGTGTTATCACTAGAAGTCACCTTCAGATTGCATTGAAGGTAAGCATGGTACCCATCAGTTTATATGTCACATGTAATTGAGTTTTAGGTGGTCAAATGGAGAAGACTCAATGAAAAATAACGTTATAACTCAGAAATATGGACTAGCATGCACCAACCATTGAGGTCTCGAATCAACTTTAGACAATAAGTTGGAGTAAGGATGAGTAGGAGGAAAATTTAGTGAGAAAAGTGAAGAGGTCCACTATGAACATCAGATTTTCCAGTAGCCTAAGGAGGAAAACCTTAAACACAAGGTCCTCTTGGATTCAAATTTCAAGGAAGCTGAAAGAAATTATAACAGTACTATAATCAAACATTTATTATAATACAGTTACAACAATCCATGTGAATCAATCAAACATGAACTCTATCAGTATCAGAGGAAAATAATATGGAGTAAGAAAGATGACTTAGATTAACCAATATGTCTCAAAAACAAATACATAACCAGAGAACCAGTTGTTCTCAATCAAAATATTACAATATCAGGGAGCCTAGCTCAACTATTCGACCTTTACAAAATATCAAAACTGAGTATATATACTCAAAACTGCTGCAACTACCAGGAATGTGATCAGATCACTGCCTTCAAAGCCTTCAGTCGGTGCCTTCTCTGTCAGGTTGTGCATACCTCATTATGTTAGACGTGAGACATGCATAGTTATGTGCTTTGCAGGAAAAATTTCCCATAAGGAAGCTTCGGATTGTAAGTGTTCCTTCACGACCACTCTCAGCCTACTTTCGATTTATGGAGTGAGTTGAAGTTTCAACCACCAGCTCTGTGTCCATTAACTGATATCTCCTAGGGATCGAGACTGGGCTAGGTAACCAAGGGACGACTACTTTTTTTGACTAAATGTGATGCTAAATGAACATACAAACACAGGGCCATTGGTGTGATCGAGATATATGGCTGAGAGGATTCTGCTATTTGAGGTGCAGTCGTTGAAGTTTACTCGTTCACCAATTATGCGATACATAAGACCTTGCGTGGAGATGGTGCCAAATTTGGTGCTTTAAGAGACTTGGACATGGAGCAGAGGATGAGCACCCTGTGACTTTGGCCTTTCTCCAATGTGACCTCGGGCTATGACCCAATGCCTTATCCTAAATGGTGTCTCAGGATTTCCCGCTTAGGGGGTCTTCACCTCCCCTACTCCAGATTTCGTAATGCTTGAGTCGTCGAAATCACCCTGCTCAGACTGATGGTCATATATTTTTCGGGATCGACGACTACGATTTATTCTTCAGAATTCTGAATCGGTCATCTCCATGTGATGGGTGCCAACCTTTCCTTTTGGACCCACCTTCCATAGGACCTCGGGTTGTGATTCTGGGCCCACTCTCTGAGTGCTTCGCGAACTCGCACTATGGGAAACTTGTGCATTTCTCCCAGCAAACCTCTGATTCGCAAAATTGTGAATCTGCTCATCTATTGACACGTGCACTTCTGGATGGGACAGTCCATCTTTACTTCGCACTTCATGCTTCATGACTATGGGACCTCGGAACTTCAATGACTTCGACACTTCTCATTTCAACATTCCCAAAGATCATTCCCACGAACCTTCAGATTGGTTTCCACCTGTCCCCTTAAGATCGGACGACTCCGCTTATTTTGGGCTTTAGGACTTCGGACCTTTGACGATTAAATTTAACATTATTTCAAACTCCTAATTCTTGTGATAATTTTCCAACATTGATCTCTCCCAATGAGATCTATAGCCCAGATTTAATCTTTTCTCGACCTTGATCTCGGGCCTTTTCTACAACGCTAATCTTTGAGCAACTTTGGGTTTCTGAATGTCTGTGTGTCGTCGATCTGATTAACCTGATTGGATCTCCATCGTTGAAAGATAAACTTGTCTGCTTGCTTGATTCGAGTCCAGAATGGACTGTTCCGAGTGTCGCACTTTGAGCCTGCGGTTGTTGCTTGTGTAAACAAAGACTTGGAAGATTGAATAGGGGCTGAGAAAATAGGGAGACCGTGGCACTTTAAACACAGAGGGGGGGGAAATAAAAGCTGTTTTACAAGAAAAAGGGGAAAAAACTTAAGAATTGGTCTACGAAAGGAGAGAGAGTAGGCAAAACACAGACTTACGTAGAAACCACAACCCCACAGGACTTTGACAAGTTTGTGTGATAACATGATGATGTGTATCATCATTCCTATTTATTACCTTAGCAACCTCATCCCACTAACTAGTATGTTATCGAACAAAAAGACTTTTCATTCCCCACATTCAAATCGATTATTTAAAAAATCACATCCCCACTCTTGATTCTTTCGAAGAAGGGAACATGTAAAATACTTCACCTACCATCAAAGTGAATATCTCCCAAACCTCGGGTGTCAAAGAAAACATTCTAGTGGGGGAAAGATGTTCCCTAGAAGAAGTTGCTTCCTATAAATCCCTCTTCCAAGACTTCTAGGATATCGTTGCTTGGTCCTATTTCAAGAATCTTGGAGTTAAGTCGGCCATTGTTGAACATCACATCAATACATACATGGACAAATTCCTTTCGTAATCACCAAAAGTAAAGGCCTATTCACCCCAACAAGGCACCCTTTATCAAAGCCGAAATATATAAATTGAAAAAGGTGGGATTCATTTATCCCATTTCATATGCTTCATGGGCCTCCAACCTAGCCCGTGTCATCAAGAAATAAGGAATGATCTTTGTCTGCATCAATTTCCATGATCTTAACAAAGCATGTCCAAAGGAAACTACCAAATGATATTCATTGATCATGTCATCGATGTAGGCCATGTGGTATTATCATTTATAGATGGATTTTATGATGTTGATTGAGGCAAGAATTCATCCCACGACACATCGCACAATAGGAAGAAGAGAGTACAATAAGGAAATTTGTGGTGAAGATTAACAACTACCACTAAATTCTCAAAAAAGTAGTTGAATCTAGGATAAGTACGAGGATGTTTATGAATCCCTTGTTAGGTAATTAAATAGAAAGAACAATTACAAGAGGCTTGATAATAGATAGAAAAGGAATTTTTTTTATCATGAAGTTCAAACTTATGGGGACCACAATCCATGTTTTTCATCATCTTCATCTCATTGAGACCATTTTAGGTGATCTACTACCCAAAAATCCAAGATTGGGATAAAGAATTTGTTGACTTCTAAGTGGTGACTTAAAACTCTGAAGGAAAGGGTAGAGATCTTTCCTTTGTTCAATGGAGTTGTGCAACAAAATGAAGTGTAGATAATTGACTATTTCAAGCATGAAGAAGTGATTTCTTATGGTTTTGATGTGAACATTGTACTAGCTACCTAATGAGACCAAGTCATAGGGAGGTCAATGAGTAATTAAGAAGTGCATTCGGTCATAGAGTAATTAAAAAGTGCACAATGAGTTCTAAGGTTGTATCTCTATGTTTTGGAGCAATAAATAAATTGGACAAAGTCTTACGTACAAACCCATAAACACACTCTTACATGAAAGACATAGAAAACTTGGCAAGTGTATAAACATTGGTAGAGTTACATTGAGATTCCTACACTTGAAGAACAAGATTTATAAGATGCAAATCCGCGAGTGCTTCATAGATTGGACTGTGTAAGCGGTGTGGCGATAGGTAAACACATCTAGCTCATTTGTACTTCTACAAAACAAGTCATAGGAAATGTTGGACTCCCTTGTGTACTCCCTTTCATGTTTGACAAATGTATTTATAACTAAAATCAATAGTAATATCTATAATTAAAATATTTAATATATTATAGGTTTTTAAGATTTTTGTTCATTCCAAAACGACCCTAATCCGAGAAATAACAACCAAAGCTAAACATAATACCTATAAAATATATTGTTAAACAGGCCGAGTGTCTTTGTTTTCTTGTTGTTGGGGTTGCATATTGTCTTCCATTTCTAACGTTGGAGTGAATAACCAATCTGAAAATGAAAGTGTAGGTGGGTCTGACACAGAAGGCTTTGTTTCATCTCCTGCAACCGTTGAATTACGTTTTGAAGCATCCAGAATAGAGTTGCGCATTTCACCAGCAGATTGATAAATACTGCTGCCAGGATGTGAGCGTATTTTTATGTAATCCTCCATTTCCGAAAGGACTGACTCCGAATGTTTGTTAGGGGAGGGGAAGTCACTCTGGCCATGTGTTGAAAGCCCTCCACATGTATCATAAAACATCGATATTCTCTCGGACTGTTGGAACTATCGTTTGTATATATTCGTTGGCCATGTGTTGAAGGATTAGAGTTCTGTATCTGGGAATATCCGTGAAGAACGAGCCAAGCAGCTCGCATATACAAACATTAATCGTAGCATAGATATTTGGGCATTCCTTGACTAGTAAATCTAGGGCGTACAGAAGTATGGAATTCATCCCGATGCAACCTTCTTCAGGAGTGCCTTGCCCTCTAGAGATGGAAAATATAACAAGAGGTGTTGAATGTCCACTTCATTTATTCTGGTACTGTGATTTTCTAGCGCGAAGTTGTAATTGAAAATCCGCTAACATGCAATCTATGAGCAAGATATATTCACTTTTGGAATGAAAGCTTTGTGGATATGCATTGTGGTATTGTCCTCCTTTCATGTCATACTGGCTCAATTCTCAAATCCAACCATAAGCACCATACATTTTGTTCAGCAATTCATATTGTCTTCCATCTGTTTTTTTCTTTCTCCTTGTAGATGGTCTCACCAAGGCTTTAAGTTTCTTTGATTTGGATTAACCTTGGGTTGGTAGGATTGAGCCTTGGCTATGTTTTTGGTTACAAATCCTTTATGGAAACCTAAAGTGTTAGTTCTCTTAAACTTTTGTTGTCACTGTAAATATTATCTAGGCCTCACTTTTACTTATGAAGTATTGGCTTCAAAATTGTTTAAATCATGACCTAAACTCTAGTTATGGGTTTAGTTTGAGTGGTTTGGAGGAATGATTTTTATCCTCTGAACCAATTTTGAATACCATCTTTGTGACATGTTGATACCTACATTTTGCAAATTCTTACCTCAACAATATTATAGTGAGTGAATGATCAAGATTTGGATATATATGATATACAAGTTTGATTGGGAGTTAAGATACATGATATACACTGAGCATGCACTCTATGTCGATTTACCTCAGGTGATAATGTTTCCTGGTTTGTTGGATTACTGAGAGGGGGGATGAATGAGTAATGAGAAATAATTGTACTTTTAACCATATTATATTCTTCAACAATAATCATCACACACCAAAATTTACGTGGAAACCCAAATTGGAGAAAACCACATAATGTTTTTCTTATATAATAAAAGAATACATTCATTGGAAGCACCAAATTTTGATTCTCCAGCTATAAATCGAACTGGAAGGTGGATACAACCACCTATCATTTCCTCATCCAACCTCGTTGTAATATAAATGTAGAACAATTGTCATTATCACAAACTATGACACTATCATTGCCACTTTCAGTGCCATTGTCACTGTCACTTTGTCTCTGTCACTATATCTGTCACTGTCACATCAACCTGTATATGTTCATAAACCAACTAAACATGTACCATACCATGCATCAAGTGTATACCAATATATATAATATCTCATGCATCAATCATGACCCAAAAGATACATCAACAATGAATAGTGAATCATGAACTAGAGCATCAACCATGTACAAACCGTGCCATATACCATATCATCAACCATATGTAGATATGTACTATATCATCAATGAAGTATCTCAAAGAGTCAATGCATGCCCCTCATGCATATGCCACCATACAACGTGAATATGTCTCAACTATATACAATCAACTCAAATATAAGAACCGCAAGAACCATATCATGTGTTGAACCAGATATAAGAGTGTTCCTCACTCTACCAAGCAACCAATATATACCATATCCAAATACCAAACCAACCATACCAAGTATGATTGAAGCATACACCATATCATGACAATAATTAACCATTTAAACAAGTATACAACCATACCAATACTTTTGTAACTGACCCAAATATTTAAGATGTTGACCTGTAACCTTCCTTCAGACTTCAAGGACCTAGTACCAACATATACTCAAAATTCCATGACCTTTTCACATGTACGTGACTTTCTCTTCTACAACCCACGTATATACACTCTTTTCTTCACTGCAACCCACGTACATATTCTTCCTAACTGAATTGCAACTTCTGTATACCTCATAAACTAGGGTTTGTTGCAACCCTAAAACTTTCACCCTCACATCCTTTTGCTACCTCATAAAATGACACTACAACCTTAGCAAAATATCACTAGATCACAATAAAGATAAGCAATGAATAAGTGTGTGTGTGTACTTTTGAATGACTCCTTGAGGTGCTTATATACTTGTGCTAGGTAACTCCTCTCCTTAATTCCGGGCTTCAAGGGTTTTCTTGCTACAACAAATTTACCCCTTTGATTAAGGACTTGTAACGAACGAGGGGCTTCTTGACCACTATTTGGGGCTTCCAACTTTACAAGACCATATCTCCCTAACCGTGAGGAAGTACATGGCATTCCACATATCGTTGGAAACGACAAGACAAGTACGATCCATTTATGAGTGTCTTGCCTTCATTTACTATGTCCATCATGCCCACATTCCTCATTCACTTTTAGGTACTAAAATCATATCGTCGGTGCTTCTTCAAGGGATGACATCAATCTCTAATATCACTCTCCAAGGGTTTACATCAATGAAAAAAAACTGTCCAAACCAACTATCCAAAAATATCCTCCTTTGGCATTGATGGCAACACTTAGGCATGGAAAGCCTTATGCTTATGCTTCCCGTGTGACCATTGCTCCCCCAATTTGCATGATTCTTTCTCTCCATCTCCATTCCTTTTTATTTATCTCTCCCCCTTTGACATCAATGGAAAAGGATAATCCTCCTCTTAGGGTTGTTTCCCCTATCTAGTCCTCTGCTAAATTTATTGACCTTTCTCTTCCTGGTTCATCCTCGTGTAACTCTTTGATGTATATGAAAAACATTCAAAAGAATTATTTACTTGAACTCTACAAAACTTTTGTTTCTCTCCCCCTATATTTTTAAGTTTGATTCCATGTGGATCACTACGGGGCATAAATTATTCCAAGTTTCTATCACAGATACTCGAAAGGTTCCCTTGCAAGAAGTTTGGTGAAGATATTTTCAATCTTCTCTTTTGTCCCGACATACTCTAGCTTGATGTTCTTCTATGTATCATGTTCCCATAAAAAGTGATACTTGATTAGAATGTGCTTCGTCTTAGATTGAATCATTGGATTCTTTAAAATACTGATGTCGTTGGTGTTGTCACAAAGTATTGAAATAGACTCATCATACTTTACTTGCATATCCTGTAATGTCTCCTTCATCTAAAGAACATGAGTACAACAAGGTGCTACTACAATGTATTCTTCCTCTTTTGTGGACAAGGATACTGATGATTTCTTATTTATTAACCATGATACCATGCACTCACCCAAATAGAAATTTGATCCACTTATACTTCTTCTATAATCAATGCAACCTGCCCAATCCACATCTGTGTATGCAACAAGAGATAGATCCTTCACTTTTGGATACCATAGACCAAATTCTTATGTACCTTTTAGATATCTGAATAACCTCTTTACTGCTAAAACATGTGATTCCTTTGATGCTTCCTGAAACCTTGCAACATGTCCAACTACCTGCATCACGTCCAGACTAGAAGTCATCACATAAATTAAGATACCAATCATCGATCTGTATTGTCTCTATTTGACATCCTTGGAATCATCATCCTTATTTAACTTGCAACTTGTTTGCATAGGAGTACTGACCGGTTTGCAATTTGTGATTCCAAACTTATTCAAAATTTCTCTTATATAGTTTGCATGAGAGATGAAGATACCTTTTTTTCTATGACATATTTGTTGGATTACTGAGAGGGGGGGTGAATCAATAATAGTGCAATTATAATCCTTTTTATCCAAATTGATCCAAGTGTTATATCAAAGTAGTATTATTATCCAATAATGA
>ML827356.1:104158-118792 GCA_009831015.1 Picea engelmannii | reverse complement strand
TTTTCTTTTAAGTTTCCCCCTTTTTCCTTTTTAACTAAAAATCAAATTATCAAGTGTAGATAAAACAACCATTTTCCCCTTTAATAAATTTAATCCTCCATTATAATTTTGACTTTAATACATAAGTTTGAATTTCTTGCCCTCCTTCTTGTTACATGCTATTTTTTTTTAACCACATGTTCTACTTAGACCTAGGTTTTAATTTTCACTAGGCTGGGAAACAATTTTTAAGGGAACTTTTAGTTATTAATATTTTTACTCGTTCCATCATCTATTTTAAGGCCAACTAGGTCCTAAGGAGGCATAGTTTTCTAGGCACTAAGTTTATTAACTTATTAGTGAAAATCACGATGTGCCCTTCAGGACGCACTACGTGATCAAAGGGTGCCACTCACCTCCTTTCGTTTTCATTGCGTGACGTGCCCTTCAAGATGCACTACGTGCTCCAAGGGTGCCACTCGCCTCTTTCCGTTTTCCTTTCATGACGTGCCCTTCAAGCCGCACTACGTGATCCAAGAGTGGCACTCGCCTCTTGATTGAATTTGGTAGACGTCAAACCCCTGGAGTCAATACTCCACCAAGTGATCTTGTGGGAGACTAAGGGCCTCTAAGGAATAAGGCCCCTTCCTTATTGTGTGCCCCTTAGAATCATTGTGAGTGACTGTCATAGTCTTTCCTCAAGACAATGTGGGTAAGTTCGAACTAGGTAATCGTTAACCTACAATTTGAGCCATGACAGGAGGGCTAGTAGGCTGTGGTAGGGTTGTTGTGACACCTCTCCCTCAAAGTATCTGGTTGTCGTGCGTAACCCCTCTACTCCACATGTGAGTCTGGTCGGCAAGATATCATTAGCCTACATCCATCAATGAATCATGTCAGCAATAATAATCAATCATCATAACATCTAATCATATGTACATTTGTCACATCAACAACATTCAAACCCAACAGTCCACTCCCTGAATTGATCTGGAGTCCAAGGGTTTCATCGATGCCTCTGCATCCTCGATGTCCAAAGTTCTGCAAACTCAGGAGAACCTAGTCAATAGCACCTATCTATGTAAATAAACAAATAACATATCATCAAATCCATAATATCTCATAATCATTATCAAAACGACCAATAGTATAATAACCTGGATCACTTGCACACAAGTGTCCTCAAATAATACATTCGCTCAATGCGCGCAAGAGGTAGATGTTACAGGTCCAAAAAAAGGGACACATTGCTTCATATCTCACACCACTTGGAAGAGTATATAAACAAGAAAGAATGGTGAGAAGAAAGTGTCTCTGCAGTCCATAACGAAAGATCAAAATAGACGCAGAGTCCAAGAAGAATAACTGATGATTCTTATCAAGTGAGGGTGGAAGGGATGAGCATGGAAGGATTCATGTCCTTCACTAAGTAAAGATAAGGGAGTTGGAACTTTGGCACAAACCCCCTTCCCTCTAAAGGGATGCTCGACCTCCCAGTCTTGGATCGCTCAAATAACTGAGTCGAAGCGACTATTCGGGTCCTTGTGGTTACCCAAAACCACTATACATACACAGGCCCCTTTTTCCCATGTGACAACAGTTGTGAATGTGGGCCTGTCTCTTTGCGATTTGGACTTTAGGGATATCTCGAGCTCTTCCTTCAACTTTTCTTGAAGCGGGTTTCCCCTAATCTCCGAACTTCCACCACGTGTCTCCTCATACTCACCAGCCCCACTATGGTTTGGGTTTCGTGACTTCACAAAACTCTAGGTCTCTCACCACGAACCTCCATATTTCCGAGTCCTGGATTCCTTGATCCACTGCCACATGCTCTCCTCGTGATCAATGGTTGAGATCAAACCACGACTTTGAACTTCACGACTTTGCACTTAAACTCCTTACATATTTCCCAAACCATGAAGTGACAAAACACCCTATAGTCAACCTTCGTGTAGTTTTCCCAGACATGACGGTCTGGAATCAATCATCTCCTTCTAGAACGAGTCTTGTCTACTATCTTTTATGGAAACTTTAGGGAATTTTCTCCTTGGATATTTTCCATCGCTCTCCCTTCTGAGCTTTACCTCTTCAATCTTCTATGGTTCCTCTAAACACTTCGTTCAACACTTAGTCAAAATCTTTACTTATGCACACCTTGCAACGGGTCCTCCTCCACTCTCAACTTCTCTGTGGATGATTTATTAGTCCTTGCGATTGTTCTCGCTATCTCTTCTGAGCTTACAAGTTGAAATAGACTCAATCACACACTCCTTACGAACACTATGCACTCCTTGCACTCGCTCAAACAAGAGAAAAAATTGAAACTTATTCACTCTTCACAATGATTCATATATTCAACCCTACAAATGCATTCATGGATACAAGAACAAGAAATAACAGAGAATTGAAAACAACCTAAAAGTCTACCATTCACTCATTCAGATAGACACAATAATAACACACATTTGGGACAATATTTCTCTGCTATATTCATTCAACTAAACTTCACATACATTCATACACTACTTCTCTGCATCTCCTAGTTCTTGACTACAATGACAATCTACACATTAGATTCAACGACCTCTTCTTGGAAACAATAGAAAGATTTATACAAAGGGATTCTTCAAGTCTTTCCCTCCAACTACTCTACGCTATCCTATCGAGAATAAAGGCTTTCAACTACTTAACATTTATTACAATAAATATTGAGTCAGACAAATAAGAGCAGATGCTCCAGATATTTACTGTGATCCTTCAAATTAAATAAAAATGCATCCCCCCATTGATATTATGAGATGGTTTAGCCTCTGATCATTAAAATGTTCATAAATCAAAATCTTTGTCAAATATTACATTAATACGCCATCTTTGAAATTCAAAATATTTCAAAATACGCGCTAGTGTGCCCAGCTGTCTCCCGCTTGTGCTTTGCTGGCAATGCTCCTACATCATCTCCTCTGGCTGAAAAATTCATGGACTCATGTCCATGATCTCCTACACCGATTTTCCATGTTTTTGGATGTCTTCTTCACTGACCCAACTGGCGTCTTCTACTGGGTGTCCTTTCCACTTCACTAAATATTTAAAATACGTTTTCCTTTGGGTCTTCTTACCAACTTGTTGATCTATGATCTTGTCCATCTGTGGCTTCTCTACTATAGGCATCTATTTTTTCCACTGGATCTCTCCTCGATCTTCTGACACTTCGGTTCTATCATCCCTGTAAGGATACAGGTCTACAATGTTTAATATGGGCGATATACCCACATCTTCTGGAAACTCTATTTCATAAGCATTCTCTCCAAATCTTCTCAGGATTTTGCATGGCCCTATATTTTTCAATTTCAACTTATTGTATGTTCCCCTCGGAAACATTTCTTTCCTCAAATGTTCTATAACCTTGATCTCCAAATTCAAATTCAAGCTTCCTCCTGTGTTGATCAGCTCTGCATTTATATTCATTGATGCTCTTCTTCAACTGCTCCTTGATCTGATTATGAAGTTCCTACATTTCTGCAGCAAATTCTTCGACTCTCGCACTCCTAAATTCACTCTACTTCATATCTCTTAACTCCGACACCCCTCTCAGATTTATTGCATACACTATTTGAAATGGACTTTTCCCAGTTCTTCTGTTCACTGAGTCATTATATGCAAATTCTTCTTTTGCTAGAATCTGATCCCACTAACTATTATTTTCAGTGACCAAACTCCTCAACAAATATCCTAAGCTTATATTCACCACTTCGGTCTGTCCATCCATTTGTGGATGATATTTAGAACTAAAGGATAGCTCTGTCCCCAAATTTTTCCACAATGTCCTCCATAAATGACCAACAAATTTGGTATCCCTGTCTGAAACTATACTTTTGGGCAATCCATGGAGTCTCACAACCTCTCTGAAAAACAAATTCACAACATGCGTTGCATCACTGATATTCTAGCATGGGATAAAGTGTGCCATCTTCTAAAATTTGTCCATGCCCACAAATATGGAATCACTTCCCCTTTGTGTTCTTGGCAATCCCAACATGAAATCCATTCTTATCGCATCCTAAGGCCTCTCTGGAATATGAAATGGTTGATACAACCCAATGTTCTTCTTCTTTCACTTGGCATACTGACAAATTTTACACTTGTTTACAAATATTTTCACTTATACTCTCATAACTGGCAAATAATATGAACCGTTTAATTGGGAAAATGTTTTGTCATGGACAAAATATATGGCTAGACCTCTGCTATGTTTTTCCTTAAGTAAATTCTCCCTCATCGAATATCTTGGTATGCACAACTGGCACCCTTTAAACAACAACCCATCCTGAATCATATATTTGCCCCATTGGATTCTATCTATGAGCACATTATTCACACATGCTTCATATGCCTCTCTGAAATATGGATCACTGTGGTACATTTCCTTAAGGTGATTAAAACCCAAGGTTTCAACCTGGAATTCCTGCAGAACTAAAATTCTCTTGCTCAATGCATCAACAACCTTGTTAGCATTACCAGAAATATGTTTAATGACAAAAGTGAAATTTTGCATCAACTCTATCCACTTATCGTGTCTCTGGTTTAATTTATGTTGTCTAGTTATGAATTGCAAAGCTTGGTTACTGATATACAAGACAAATTCCTTCGGCACGAGATAGTGCCTCCACTTCTTCAAGGCTTGAATTATGGCATAGAACTCTTTGTCATATGTGGATTACTTATTCTTGGCTTTGTTTTGCTTCTCACTGAAATATGCAACAAGTATGTTTTCTTGACTTAAGACCGCTCCAATTGCAACTCCACTTGCATCACATCTCACCTGAAATGTCTTTCTGAAATCCGGTAATACTAGAATCAGTTGTTCCCTTATCTTCTCCTTCAATATGTTGAAGCTCCTCTCAACCTCTTCTGTCCATTTGAAATACTTGTGTCTTTTATTCACTGTATCCATCATTTGAGCACTAATCTCACTAAAATTTCTGATGAATTTCTGATAGAAACTTGTTAATCCATGGAAGCTTCTCACTTCAAAGATATTCTTTAGTGACGACTATTCTTTGATTGCTTTCACCTTTTTGGGATCCATCTTCAATTCATTTGAAGAAATCACAAAACCCAAGTAAATGAGTTCTTTCTTCATGAAAGAGGACTTTTTCAGATTAATCAACAACTTCTCTTGGTGCAACCTCCTCATCACTAATGTCAAATGTCTCAAATGATCCTCCTTAGTCTTTCTAAAGACCAATATATCATTCAGATATACAATCATGAATTTTCCAATGAAATCTCTTAACACTTCATTCATCAGCCTCATAAAATTACTTCGGGTGTTCGTTAAGCCAAACAGCATAACAATCCATTCATACAACCCCTCATTTGTCTTAAATGTTGTTTTCCACTCATCACCTTCCCTCATTCTTATCTGGTGATATCCACTTTTCAAATCTATTTTGAAAAATAGTTAGCTCTGCTTAGGCAATTCATCATGTCATCCATCCTTGGCAATGGAAATCTGTATCTGATGGTGATCGTGTTTATGGTCCTTGAGTCTGTACACATTCTCCATCCTCCATCCTTCTTCAGACTCAATACAGTTGGCACTGCACATGGACTCAAGATTTCTCTGACCAATCCTTTGTCTAACTGATCCTGAACCTGTCTCTTAACCTCCTCATTCTCTTAAGGTGTCAATATGTACGTTTCTTTTTTTGGAAAACTTGCTCTTGGTATCAAGTTAATGTGATGATTGATGCTTCTGATAGGGGGTAATGAGTTTGGAAACTCATCCACTACTATATCGGAAAAATTATCTAGAAGTTCTTGAACTTCCTCAGGCAAATCCTCCATCGAAGTACTGGTGAGGATAACCCTCAACTTCCTCACTATAGAAATCTGCATCTCTTTTTCCTTATTTACATCATTCAAGAGTTCCTTCCCACTCATGAGAAGTATACTCGTGCTAGCTTCATCCTTCACCTTCTTTTCTTCAATTGGAAATAACATGTGTGTCCTACCATTCTTCTCTAAAGTATAGGTGTTTCTTCTCCCATCATGAATGAAATTCATGTCATACTACCATGGTCGCCCCAAAAAAACATGGCATACATCCATGGGAATCACATCACACATGATTTCATCCCTATATCCACCTATTTTAAATTCAACTAGGCATTTTTTAGTGATTGTTACATGATGACCTTTCTGCAACCATGAGACTTTATACATCATTGGGTGTATAGTCATCTCCAGCTCTAGATTCTCCACCATTTATGTGGATATTAAGTTGTCAGTGCTCCCATTGTCAATTATCACCTTGCAAACTCTGTCCTTCATTTTGCGGGTTGTCTTGAACAAATTATTCCTTTGCATTGGATTTTTAGTCTTCAGATCTTGCTTTGAAAGAACCTTCTTCATCATCAAGGACTTCCCATCCTCCACACCTTTTTCCTCAACATCTTGCTTATGTGCTTCTGAAATGTGAGCTTCACCTCCTCCTTTCTTCCTCTTGGGACAATCCTAAGACATGTGCCCTATTTTACGACAGGCATAACACCTTACTTCTCCTCCTCTGCCTCTTCCTCTTCCTCTGGGAAAAGAGTTTCTACCACCACTCTTCCTTCCTCAGAAAATTCCTCCTCTCTTAGAGTGACTATGTGGTTTCTCCGCTTCGTCTTTTGGCTTCTGTGCTTTGTCCTAAGAAACTCCTTTGCCTCTGTTCAAGCTTCGACCCCTGTTTTGTTGACTCTACTTCTTGGCCAACTTGTCTTCCATCTTCACCGCAATTTGATACACATCCTCCACTGTTCTGATTGTCTCCATGTTGATTTCGTCCTGGATATCATATCTCAAGCCATTGATGTATCTGTCAACTTTCTCCTCTTCTCTCTCTCTCTCTCTCTCTCCAGCCTTGATGTTCATTCCGTAGAACTCATTTGCGTACTCCATCACATTCATCCCTTTCTGTCTCATGTTCTACATCCTCCTGAATAGATTTATTTGGTAATCCTTGGGCATGAATTTTGCCTTTAGCTTGGCTACCATTCAATTCCAACTCTTAATATTTTTTTTACCTTTTCTCCTTTTGTCAGCCTGTAGTTCATCCCACCACAACATTGCATGTCCTTTTAACCTGGTGACAACATGTCTCACCTTTTTCTCCTCCTCAACATCTTGATAGTCGAAATACTTATCCATTGCTCGTATCCAATCAAGAAATTATTATGTATCTAGATTTACTTCATACATTGGGACGTCGATCTTCGCTCTGGCTCCTAACTTGACAACCTCTCTCAGAAAGAGTTCTTCCGCAACATCCTCAACTACTGCTTCTTCGACATGTACTTCTTCATTTTCTGCATCGTTGATGTCTCCAACATCAGGTGCTCTCCTTTGTGTTGTCTCCATGGCATCCAACCTTTCTCTGAGCTCTCTCATCTCCCTTTCCATAGCTCTATTTTCTACAGGTGGCTCAACACGTTTTCTAGGCAGCGTCGTGCTGATGTTTCTGATACCTCTCCAACGATATCAATCTACTCCTCTTTCTAGAGAAATCAATTATGTGATGGATCTGATACCACTCTAGCGCAAACCCCCTTCCCTTGAAAGGGATGTTCGACCTCCCGGTCTTGGATCGTTTGAATCAATGATTCAGAGAAACTCTTTAGGTCCTTCCGATTACCCAAAACCACTATACATACATAGGCACCTTTTTCCCAAGTGACCACGGCTATGACCGTGGGCCTGTCTCTTCGTGATTCAGACTTCAGGGATATCCCAAGCTCTTTCTTCAACTTTTCCTAAAGAACATTTCCCCTAATATCCGAACTTCCACCACGCGTCTCCTCAGACTTGTCAGCCCCTCTATGGTTCGAGTTTCGTGACTTCACGAAACTCTATGTCTCTCACCACGAACCTATGAATTTCTGAATCTTGGATTCCTTGATGCGTTGCCACATGATCTCCTCACAATCAATGGCTGAGATCAAACCATGAATTTAGACTTCATGACTCTTCACTTACAGTCCTTGAAGATTTCCCAAAATACGAAGTGTCAAAACACCCTACGACCAACCTTCGCGTAGTTCTCCCAGATCTAACGATTTGGAATCGTTCACCTCCTTCCGGAATGAATATTGTCTACTATCTTTTATGGAAACTTCAAGGAATTTTCTCCTTGAATATTTTCCACCGCTCTCCCTCCTAAGCTTTACCTCTTCGATCTTCTCTATTTCCTCTGAACACTTCCTTCAACACTTAGTCGAAATCCTGACCTGTGCACACCTTTCAATGGGTCCTCCTCCACTCTCAACTCCTCTATGGATGATTTCACACTCCTTGCGATTGTTCTCTCTATCTCTTCTGATCTTATGAGTCGAAATAGATTCGGTCATGCACTTCTTTCAGACACTATGCACTCCTTGCACTCACTCAAAGAAGAGAAACAATTGAAACTTATTCACTCTTCACAGTGATTCATATATTCAACCCTGCAAACGCATTCATGGATACAAGAACAAGAAATAACAGAGAATTGAAAACAACCTAAAAGTCTATCATTCACTCATTCAGACAGACACAATAATAACACACAATTGGGACAATATTCCTCAGTTATATTCATTCAACTGAACTTCACATACATTCATACACTACTTTTCTACATCTCACAGTTCTTGACTACAATGGCAATCTACACATTATATTCAACACCCTCTTCTTGGAAACAATACAAATCTTTATACAAAGGGACTCTTCGAGTCTTTCCCTCCAACTAATATACGCTATCCTATTGAGAATAAAAGATTTCAACTACTTAACATTTATTACAATAAATATTGAGTCAGATAGATAATAGTAGATGCTCCAGATCTGTACTGTGATCCTTCACATTAAAACAAAATACACCCCCCCATCGATCTTACGTGATGGTTTAGCATCCAATCGTTAAAATGTTCATAAATCAAAATCTTTGTCAGATATTACATTAATATGCCATCTTTGAAATTCAAAATATTTCAAAATACGCTCTAGTGTGCCCTGCTATCTCCCACTTCTTCTTTGTTGGCGATGCTCCTGCATCATATTTCCTAGGGTTGGTTCCCTAAAAACAAGGGAGTTGGTGCTTCCTAGGGTGGTTCCCTAAAAACAAGGTATTTGATGCTTCCTAGGGTTGGTGCCCTAAAAACAAGGGAATTGGTGCTTCCTAGGGTTGGTAACCTAAAGGAAAGGGAGTTGGTGCTTCCTAGGGTTGGTTCCCTGAAGAAGGGGATTTGTGTCTCATAGAGTTGGTTCTCTAAAAAAGGATTGGTGTCCTTTATTGTTCTTCATAAAAGCCTTGTAATTCCTATTAATTATATTTATATAATTGATTTTACAAACAAGTCTATTGTGGTAATTAACAAAATATAAAAGTGATTGCTAATTGTTGAAAAAAGGGTAATATTGATTCACGCCCCCCCCTTAGTAATCCAACAATTGGTATTAGAGCATGTGCTTTCAACACAATCTAACAACTGGAAGGTAGATCCTGAAGATGGATCAGCAAGAAGGAATGTATAGCAACAAAGCACCGTTGATCAATGGAGGTGGCTATTCTCTATGCAAAATAAGAACGAAAAACTTCATGTTGGATCTTGGTTTTGATATCTGGAAATATTTTGTAGATGGTTACACTGCACCAACTAATCCACCCAAATATGTCGCAGGAAAGAAAATTTGCAATGACGACTCAAGAGAAATCAATGCAATTCTAGAAGGGTTGAAAAATTCTATATGTGTGAAAGTTATGCATTGTAAGTTAGCCAAAGAAATATGGGACAAATTGGAGGTTGTATATGAAGGAGATAGTGAATTTAGGGAATCCAAACTACAGACCTATAGAGTTGAGTTTGAAAATATGAAAATTAAAGAAGAAGAGAACATTGTTGAATACTTTCATAGGGTAGATGGTGTGGTTAATTCAATCAGAGAAGCAAGAGAAGAACTTACAAATAAACCTATTGTGAAAAAGATACTAAGGTCATTACCTATGAGATATGATGCCAAGATTTCTACAATTGAAGATAGGCATGATCTTGACACACTCACAGTTCATCAACTTCATGGAATTTTTACAGCATATGAAATGAGAACATGGAATGATAAACTACCAAAAGATGAAACAACCTTTAAAGCATATAAAGTAAAGAAGAAACATGAACATATGTCTCATGAAGATTAGTCAAACATATCTGATGTAGAAGAGGACAACTTTATAAATAAACTCCAGAAAGGATCTGGAAAATATAAAGGAAATTTACCCTTAATATGTTTCAATTGTGGAAAAATAGGACAATTTTCCAATAAATGTCCCCATCCTAAGCAGGAGGAAAGTGATGACGAAAAAACCTTCAAAAATTAGAAGAAAATAAACACTAATAATAAAAATAAGTTCTACAAGAAAAATAAAACGTCCTTTACCCAAGAAGACAGTATTTCATCAGAAGAAAATGAAGAAGATGAACCAAAGATTCTATTTATGGGAATAAAAACTCAAGATGATAAACATTGTGAAGATGAAGAAGAAGTGAACTTCGAAGAATAAATCCTTAGTGTAATCGAAGAACTAGGAAAAAATAAAAAATGAAATAGGGTACTAAGGGGAGAGCTTCTAGAGATTAAAGAAACTACTAAATCAAGAGAAAGGGAAGTTTCCAAAACCATCAAAGAGTCAGAACCGACCATCAGTGATTTGAAGTCCCAGCTCCTGGAAGCTGATAAAATTGAAGAAGTCATTTTACAACAACTTAATGATAATAAAAAAAAAGTATGTGAGAAACTAGTAGCTCAGATTAAGCTGCTAAAAAGTGAAATTGAGAAAGAAAGGAAAGGATCAAAATATGGAAATAGTTCAAATATATTGGATGAAATTCTCAGTATTCAGAGGTCACCAAACAACAATATTGGTTTGGGATACACCCAAGACTCAACTTCTACATCACAAGGATTTGTCAAAAGACCAATCAATTACGCAGATGCTCTAAAGGGCTCCTCAAGAAGATAAGATAATAAAGCAAAGATGATACCATTGAAAATTGTTCCACATAAACAAAAATCAACATTCCCTATTAAAGTGAAAAATGACAGGAAGAATACAATCACCAGAAGGAATCCCCTTAACAAATATCCATTTATTGGATATTGTTAATCTTGCAATAATTTTGGTCATAAGTCAGTACACTACAAAGCTTATGGACAATACAATAACAAAAATGTCCAAATATATAAGAACAATAGGTACAATACAGAGAAGAGAAACTACAACTCATTTTCTCCTTTGCAAAAATTCAATATTGAATGTAAAAAATGCAACAAATATGGTCATAAAACCAAAGAATGTGGATTACCAATGAAATCCTTAAAGTTAGGAAGCCCTAAAAAAAGAATAAGAAGACATGGAAAATAAAATCTGAAGTGCCAAGCAAGAAAGATGATGAATATACTACTCTTGAAATTGATGAAGTTAATAATAGGATATTGGTGGGTAAAACTTATAATAAGAAATATAATAATCAAATCTATACATATAAATTAGATCAAGCTCAAGACAAGAAAACTCCTAAAGAAAAATATGACACAATTCCAGAACTTGATAATGTCATACAAGAAGATTGTCCATTACCCAACAAATGGAAAATAAAAAAGGAAAATTCTCAAAACAAGGATAAAGAAGCTTTTGGTGTAGAAAATAGTGACAATGATGATGAATCTTGAATAGTAGAACAACCAGAAGAATTTAGTGATGATGATCTCATAAGTTTTCCAATGCTATTTTAGTGATCCACTGAAATTCCTTCTCAAAGAAAAAATTAGAAACAAAGAAGGGAAGGAGAAATTAGGGAAGAATTAAAAATTGTTCCTGTTGATACAACTATGAGTGTTGAAGAACAAAAAAATGAATAGATAACTAGGATAATCGAAAGCATCATGGTTTGATGATATAAATCTATGCAGGAGAGGAAACGTATTAGATTTCACAACATCAGAGCAATGCAGAAACACCATCGGGATCAAATTCCCAATAGATTAATGATCTTGATCAGTTAGACTCCAAGTACAAAACCAAAAATCTCAGAAGGGAAAGTGCATTGTAGGGATGATGAGTTTTTATGAACAACATGCAGAGGAATCTACCAAAAATATCAGAAGGGAAAGCACATTGCATAAACACGATCATGATTGAAATCCCCATAGTAAAAATACAAAATAATCGCGGGAGAATCATGTCCACTTATGTAGATTTTGGGACAAACCAAGACCGTTAGATGAAGTCAACTTGCTCAAGGTTTAATAGAGGAATCTCACTCCGAGAGAATTGAGAACTGGGAACGAATAACCCAAATTCCTAAAGGACGAAATGAATCTATACCATTGATCTAGACCTGATGATAGTTGTTGGATCAAGGATTCACGAGATCCCTAATAGCTGAAATCCCGACAATCATTGGATCATGTTAAGATTCTCACATCAAATATGGATCGTTAGATGAAGTCAAGTTGCTCGAGGTTTATTTGGGGAATCTCACTTCGAAGAATTGAGAATTGGGAACGAATAACCCAAAGTCTCGAAGTCCAAAATGAATCTAGAACTGATCACAGTCATTGGATCAAGGATTCACGATATCCAGAAAACCATTGGGCTGTGTTAATCATTTCGCATCAAAGATGGATCGTTAGATGAAGTCAACTTGCTAGAGGTTTATTTAGGGAATCTCACTTCAAGAGAATTGAGAATTGGGAACAAATAACCCAAAGACCCGAAGGCCGAAATAAATCTAGAACGTTGATCTAAGAGTTGATCACAGTCATTGGATCAAGGATTCATATCAACCTATGAACAAGAGGAGGACATGTTCCACATCAGGATATCCACGTCAGCAAGGACACGTGGTGAAATCAAATGGTGACAAGTGTCAAGGTCCAATTGGAATTTTAGGTACACGAAAGCCTCAAATCTAAGTGAAACGTGGCAGCCACTCAGCTCGTTCCAAGTCAGCAGTGACGTCAGCAAGTTAAGTCACTCTAGGAGTTTTTCCTTTAGGGTAAACCAACAATTACTTGAAGCAACGAAGGTCAAATTCAATTCTAACCGTTGATCTAATATCCCCCGAATTCTCACATAACTGTTAGATCAAAATGTAGTGGAAAAATGACATAATCTCTCCTAAGTTGACCACTTTGGCGTTGACCACTTTGGCGTTGACCAACTCCGATGGAAATTGGAACATTAATTACCTAGACCTATGAACCCTCGAAGTGTCGAAGCTCCGAAATAAGATCTGATCATCCATCGAGAAGGAACATTCAAGGCCGATATCGTTGACAGAACAAATGCTTGGAATGGTTAAGCCCATGGTCCTAGCTCTTGGACATGTGGAGGTCATCAAGTAAAAAGTGCTAATAAACACTTCAACGAAATGTACTCTAGAAGGTTGAAATATTGCAGAGGCTCGAAGTCCCAAAATAAATAGTCGTCGTCCATCTAAACCTTGGATTAATTCATAGCCATTGGATTAAGCAGTATAAGGATAATGAAAGGATAAAATCCATACCGTTGATTTGGTTCCATAAATCATGCCAAATATCATATCAACCCTTGTGAGAGGTAACCACTTTGGAGGGTTGAAACTCTAGAAGATTGGATGAGAGAGAAAATGCCTGAAGGCCGAAGTATCAAAGGAATAGGTTCCAACTCCCGGTCATGGGTTACGAACATATAATCCATGAGGCACTGGGTACATCGCTTAATTAATAAGCCTATGGTTTTGTGCGTATGGTAACATGTAAATGGTTTGAAGGAAGCACCTCTATAGGATTCAATTTCTACAATATTTGTAGAGACATGGAACCGAGTTAAATAAATCGACCCATACATGTGATTGATTTATGCAAAGAACTCTCACTGAATTAAAATCCTTCACAATAATGTTTGAGTAATAATAGAGATTATTGTTAGTGTAAAATGAAGAGGTGCAATGGTCCAAACAAAGGGACACAATGCTTGATCTCTAGCACCAATTGGAAGAGTATATAAATGATAAATAATAGTGAGAATAAAGTGTCTCTACAGTCCATATCATAAGATCAAAATAGAAGCAAAGTCCAAGAAGAAGAACCGATGATTCTTATGAAGTGAGGGTGGAAGAGAGGAGCACGAAAGGATTGATATAATTCACTAAGTAAAGATAAGGGAGTTGGTACTTTCTAGGGTTAGTGTCCTAAAAACAAGGGAGTTTGTGCTTCCTAGGGTTGGTTCCCTAAAAACAAGGAAGTTGGTGCTTCCTAGGGTTGGTTCCCTAAATACAAGGGAGTTGGTGCTTCCTAGGGTTGGTGCCCTAAAAACAAGGGATTCTGTGATTCCTAGGGTTGGTTCCCTAAAGACAACGGAGTTGGTGCTTCCTAGGATTAGTGCCCTGAAGAAGGGGATTTGTGTCTGCTAGAGTTGGTTCTCTAAAAAGGATTGGTGTCCTTCACTATTCTTCATAAAATCCTTGTAATTCCTATTAATTATATTTATATAATTGATTTTGCAAAAAAGTCTATTGTGGTAATTAACAAACTATAAAAGTAACTGCTTATTGTTGAAAAAAGGGTAATATTTATTCACCCCCCCCCCCG
>ML827356.1:93965-104091 GCA_009831015.1 Picea engelmannii | reverse complement strand
AGGAAGGTATTTTCCTCGAAAAAATCATCTAGAGGTTTTGGCTCCAAGTCGTTTCATTTTGCAATAGTGTAGAGCTCGTTTCTTTGTGTTGCCTTAGTTTCAAACAAGGGTTTTATCATACCTCTGCATCTTAGAACTTTCATCTCTTTTCCCTAGGTCTTGTGAGTTATACCATCATGAGGATGATTGCAAGGTGCAAGCCCACCAGACCATAGCTCATTAAATCTTCCACAGATCACCATTCAATGCTTCAACATGATGGGTGGTTTAAGTTTCTCCTAAGTTTTCCTGGAGACAATACACAGGTTACTAGAGATTTGCTTTGCATTTTGAGGGAAAGTATGTTAGTATAGAAGATGTGGAGCTACAAATTGATGGAAATTTCATCTCCAAAGCTTCAAACCTGCCAACCAAGGGTAAGCATTGGTCAAAAATGAAAAGGGTCAGAGACATACCCTGGTCTGAGTTCATTTCCTCTCCTCGAGTTAAATATGACTCCAGAGGTATGTGTGTATCCCTTGTTAAAAGGAAATGGAATAAATTGTTAATAATTAATATCATCTTAGCCAAATTAAAGACTTCTGGATGTTTTTATTTGAATAAATAATATTAGTGAAACCCAAAAATCAAATTTTCAGGGTGAAAATGCCAATTTAGGGCCTGAGTCTATTTGTTCAGTTGGGGAAAATGATGTTGAGCTCTCACAGATTTCAAAACTGAAATAAAATATCAATTATTGTTACACATAGCATGGGCCAAAGATTTTGTTTGGAATTACGTACAAATTCTTTATGCATTCATAAGGTTTCATTTGATCCTTCTGACTAAACAGTAGTTACAATACCCGCATCAGGGTCAAATCAAAATTTCAAATCCTCTGTCAAAAATCCATGTGATGATCTGAACACTTCAATCGATTTTAGAAATAAAATACAAGCAAGAAAACTTTTAAGGATCATCATAAATAAATCTAAGGCAACTTTGGTGCTCACACTTCTATCATCCTTAAGGATGAGAAAATTAAGGTTGCTTAGGAAATCACTACTAAAAAATATCAATAATCACCTGCAATGGAGAAACGTTTAGAGAAAAAAATCTAGAATTGACCCTAATCTTGAAGCAACATTTTGGAAAGCTAAATATTATGGTATTGTACCTGTGTTATAGTCAAACACGACTGATTTGAAACTTGAAAATGAGCAAATCAGAACACTAAATGAGTCATTAATTGCAAATTATGAGAATACATTAATTGAGCTAAGATGCAGAATAGATAAAAAAAGAAAAGTGTGTTAATATATTTATCAACTCAGATTTCACCAGTTTTACTTCTTGATATTCATACTTTTAATTAATGTTTTGATTACCAGGTAAAAGATTATCATTTTTATTTCTATTTTACTTTTTAATAAAAGAAGCTACAAAATTTAAAATTTTGTAGCCGCTTTATTTTTGTATTTTGATTACTATTTTATTATCTTTAATTCATTTTTATTTATTTTTACAGGTGGACAACATCCGATTTTGTCCATAAATTATGGAATGATGTCCAACTCAAATTATTAGGATGAGGCTTATGATGAGGAACCATTTTTTTTTTTTAAATAAAATCTTTTTCTTATTTTAGAAAACGGATTTGTTGTAATGGGGGATTTGAGAACGAAGACTTTTTTAAGAATGTTCCATTCCATATTTGGAGAAGACATTGTATCTTGTAATCAATGAAAGTTGTTAGAGATTTTTAAACTCTTTTTCTTATAAGAAGAAGAAGAAAACATAGGAGGGGGAGGGGGTTCCAGATCTGTAACTAAAGGGGGAATTCTACAGTAAGATAAAGGTTGCATTACATTGTTGTATGGTATTATTTTCTTGTTGTGGAGGACTGTGTAAAAGACAGAGTTATTCTAATTTAATAGCATGATTCATTTCTATGCACTACTCTAAGAATTGTTAACTATTTATTATTTCATTTTATTTATTCAGTTTTGATCCAAATTCTGTTACAAATTAGTGTATTAATAATTTCTTGTAAAACCTTTGTTAATCTCATTTGTTTTATACTATTCGCAATCATGTAAATCTATATTTGCATAACCTAACAAGATTTAAATCAGAATTGATTTTGAGTTCATGGAAACTTGATGATGATAACTGATAACTATATATTATTTTACCATAATCTTGTCTTGTATTATGTTATATTGAATTAAATGAATTGTTTCTTTAGTTAGATGTACATATTATATTGGATCCTTGTTATATAGTTGAGTTTGATTATATGTTGTGATCGCTTTAATAACTATTTATTGAATTTTTCCCCGATGTGTAGGACAGTCGGTGACAGAGTGTGGTGTTAAGGCACTCCATGATGTTAAAGTCACTGGTTCGAAACTTGCGGGGACAAAAAATCCAACCATGTTAAGGGTTGGTGTGGCTCAGGACGGGTGTGATCCCTGGGTGATTTTGACAGCTTAGATTCCCCTGAGTCGCGGTTTCTTAGCCACAGGTTAGTCCCACATGTCACGAACAAACTAACAAACAAAAAAAAACTATTTATTGAATTTATTTCATGGCATATTTGTGTTCATAGTTTGAAAATCATACGAATTAATTCTATGGTTTGCGAATGAATCCTAATATTGAATTCAATATCAATCCTATATCCCTTTTAGACATTTTTCTCTTGATTAGGGGTAAGGTTGTCCTTCTCATGATTAAGATAGAATTTCCTTTTTGTTTCTTGCATCTTAGAGAAGATTTTCATTTAGAGTAATTTCATTTCATTTCTTTAAGTCTCCTTTCATTGGAGCAGATCCAAGTGTGGAGAATAATAAACAAATGGTATTAGAAATTCAAGAACAAGTTTTTAACAATAATGATCATTCCAAGAACAAAGAGACATTTAGTTTTATTTGTTCCAATAGTCATTTTTCATTATACCCTGATATTTTTGCTGACATAAATTTCTTTGATAATTATCTAAGTGTTCATGTTCATTTAAATGACATTTTACAAAACAAAGGAACTTTCATAAGTCAAACAAATTGTGTATATTTAATCACGATAATTAGAGTAATGAGTCATGAAATGATCATTTTTCCGATAATTTTCATACATGTTCATCATCTTATGTTTATGGTTCTGATCTAAAGGAAAATAGTCAAAGTAGTGATTATGAAAACATTTTTTATATTGATCTAGAGGTTGAGGATGGTAAGGCACTTCACCCCCAGGTGATGGTTACATCAGGTCCTTGTATTGTCAACCCTCATGATCAATTCAAATCCAAGATGTAGAATATCCTTTTGTTGATCATATTTCAACCGATTCTCTTCTTGAGTCTTCACATAATGATTTTAATTTTAAAGAACTAAACGCCATTCCTATCTATGATTTTGAGGTTATCACTCCAGTTCCCTTTCCTTGTCATAATTTTGAATTTTTTTTACAAGTATATTCCAATTCTAATATTTATTACACTATAGGGGAAGATACTTGTAAAAATAAACTCTTGCAAATAAGTCCTTAATTTATGTTGATATTCTTGTAAATAGTAATGTAAATTCTTTTCGTATTGTAAATAGTACTATTTTTTCTCAACAGGGTCAACAGATTACGTTTCCAATCATGATTCCATTTCAACAATTCCACAATCATTTTCATTACATAATTGAATCTTGGTTGGAAAATACATTTCAAAAGAGATTCCTTATTGATAAATTTCTTCTTTTCTCTTTATTAGAAGTAAATGTACATAAAAATATTTCTTCTGATTGTTTACTATTCATGAAGTTTTGGTTACTAATTCCTCTTGTAAATATGTTAACATATATCAAAGAATTTGAATGTCTCCATTGGAAATTTGACTATACTTAGTCATATTTCCCTCATAAAGTTAGAGTAGGAGTAGGTTTGGTTTAGCATAGTTTTATTTTATTTTTTGTTCAAATTCAATAAAATGATGATCTAGGGTGAATATGAACTTAATTAAATCCACAACTTCTTCATGATTTTTATTTATCATAAGAAGATATTACTGCTTTAACATAAGTTTCATATGTCTATTATAATCCTTTACTATTTTCTTTATGTTTTTAATTTCTATCTTATTTTAGTATTTGTTGATGTAAGTTTCGTTGTTTGCAAGTCTTCAAGATTTTTAGATATGGAATTCACTCGCCTTGTTCTAAAGAAGTTGTGTTGATGATTAATGGAAAATAAGACACATCAGGGAGCTTCTCTATCTTACATTATTTTCATTTAATATCTTTCTCTTTGATTTTAAAAGGCTTAATTTTGAAAACAATATATTTGGAGGAGAATGAACAATTGATGCAAATTTACCTCTTAGTCATGATTTCTCCCTAGTCTTAGGATTTTTGTTTAAATAAAAGGTTCCAAAATATCTTTAACTTGGCAAAAGATAATTAATCAAAATCTCAACTTAGGAAAACACTCATGCTTTCCTCATATTCATTCTTTTGTTGAGATATACTTTTATGAGTTGTCAAGTTGAAGTTTTCTTTCAATACTTGGATTTTCATTTATCTTTTCCTTCAGATTTTCATTTTGTTTCTCTGATTGCAATGTTTGAAGATTTTTTATTTTTAGTTTTTTTTTTTTATTGGATTTTTTGATATTCCCAAAACTTGTATGGGGGGTTTTATCCTACGCAATACTAGTTGGTCTACATAGGGAAATATTTACTCTATCCTTTTATAGCATCTCATTTATCTAAAGGTCATCCATACTGAGTTTTCACTTTTCTTATACATTAACCATTACCCATGGTGAACATTATGGCATGTTTCAAGAACTATAAGCTTATCTTTAAAAAGGAAAGAATCAATGACATTCTTTACTTTGAATCGCTCCCATCCCCTCTATTAGCACTCTGTAAATTTCCTTGGCTGAGGAGGAAAATCACAAAGGTAACCACAAACCAACTTGAGTATGGAAGATAGCCCTTCCAACCCAGAGAAGGCTCTCTCTCTCTCTTCAAATCAATCACTGATAGGATTTATTTGGTTTTATGCTCAAAGGCTAGAACTCTAATTTTGGAATGAATCTAATGAGTTGGCAGCAATGTGGACATAAAGTTCATTCAGCAATGGAGTCACAAAAAAGTCAGAATTCAATGAAGGTTTATTGAATACTTGGTAGATTGAAAAGTGACTTATCATAGGAAAGATAGAGAGAATTCCTTTAGGCCAATTAGATTTCGTTATATATAGAAGATCACAGAGAAAACAAATAACCCCTTAGGGCATCTAACAAGGATGAATCCCAAGGTGATTATGGTAGAAGGAAAAATGAAATTACATGCAACAAAGCATCAACTAAGGATGAATCCCGATACATACAATTCATATTAACACAAAGAAGAAGTCATATAACATAGATGCATTTATACTGGAAGGAAAAATTGTAAGATCACATGCATAAAGTAATACAATCACATGTATCTCTGGAGTAAAATCTCAAGGACTTCTAATACAGTAATTTCATTAATATCAGAAATAAATTACAAAAAAAATTCAATAGTCTCTTCCTTACACACTTGCCAACCCTTATCTCTCATAGCTACATCAAATATATACAAAAATATCTTCCCATGCTGCCAAATTCGAATCCAACTATCATCCTATGATATTGCTAACATTTTCACATATTTAGCAACAAAATCTTCAACAAACTGCTAAGAAAAAGGAGTCAACTTGGACTCATTAATTACATCATGATAAATTTACCAAAATAAATATTTGAGTCCCTAAAATGATTCTCTTCGACCTTGATACTTGCTGGAGGCAATATGACACTTGTGATGACCTGATTTTGTCCATTTGGAAAAAAACTAGTTGCTCTGTCATTGTTGCGTAGCATTAGGATGTTGGGAAGCAACTTGCACTACGCAATGATTGCTTGATGATGCCACGTGCCTCCGATATATTTGAGTTTATGAAATTCTTTGAACCATGAAAATAATGACTCTAAATGACTTGAATTTGACCTCATGACCTCTCATAATGACTTTTTTTTCAGTGACATGACAACCCATACCTTTGGCACTAAGACCATATGTTTCATGACTCAACTTTATTTTATGATCTTACTCAAACACATTTATCAATAAAAAATCCATTGAATCATAACCTAAGAGAAAGTATGTCGTGTTCGTTATGAGACCAAAGCATGACTTTACCCTATCATACATTTTTTACTCACATCCTAACAACCTATTTACAGGACACTAACACTGGCTCCAATGGGGATGACATTCTCCCTGTGAGGTACCAAAGGGAAAGAAAAATAGTAGCCTTATCCATTGGGCTCTTTATTTGACTGAAAAAAGACTCAAAACTAACTTGACCCCTTAAATATAAAACACACTTAATAATACTCATAAAATCTTAGGGCCTTCTCTCTGGACTTCAAATTTCGTTAAGTGCTACCCAAACCTTCAATACTAAAGAAATGGATATTTACAGTGAAGTGGAAAATCAAATTTCTTTAAGTATAATAATGTTTGAGAAACCTTCCATTAACAGGTCCTCCATTGATGTATTCTCCATTTATCTCTTGCAACAAAAATGCATTGCTCCCATGATATGTTGCAAACTTGTATGGCCCTTTCCATATATTTTAAATTTTTTCATGTTTACCCTTGTCTTCATTCCTTGAATCCCATTTTAACACCAAATCATTGATCTAAAAATCATCAGCCTTGGTTCTTTTGTAAACAATTGTCTTCATTTTTTCTTGATATAATTGAGCATTTTTTAAAACCTCTTCTCTCATATGTTGGACATGAACTCATTGACTTATCCTTCTATGAATATCGTTAGGTTTAACATCTGTCTCTTGTAAAATATTCATTACTGGAAGCCCAAGTGAAGTAGGAAAAACTACCTATGTGCCATAAACAAGCTGGAATGGAGATGTGCCAATAGACTTCTTTGTACTTACCTTGTCTACCCAAAGTGAAAAAATCAACTTCTTGTGCCAAGATTTCTTATTCTCCTGTAGTAAAGTTTTGATGATACTTATCAAATTATTGTTAGATGATTCATCCACTCCATTACCTTGTGGGTAGTAGTTTGTTGAGTGACTGAGTGTGATGCCATAATCAATGTAGAATTTGACTGGTTTTTTTAGATTTGAAAGCAGCAGCATTATCTGTAATAATTCTTCTTGGACAGTTAAATATTGAGAGTATGTTTCTTTCTAAAAACTGTATAGTAATCGAATCAGTTTCTTGGTGAGTAGGTACAACTTCTATCCACTTTGTAAAATAGTCTGTAGCTATTAAAATGCATCTATGCAGAGCTGAGGATCAAGGATGGAATTCACATATAAAATCCAAGCCCCATTGTTGAAAATAATCTTGTACAGAAATAAGATTCAATGGAAAAGGTAACAACTTTCTTTTTCCTTCAAAAATCTGACATTCATGACAAGTGGAAACCTATTTATACACATCAAAAAATATACTAGGCCAGTAAAACCATGATCTCAAAATTTTATTAATTGTTGTTTTCCATTAATGATGACCCCATAGTCACCCTTATGGAACTCCTTCATGGTTTGTTGAGCTTCATATTCTAGAAGAAATTTCAACAACAGTCCTCCAGGGTCTTTCCAATAGAGGGAACTATTAAGCACACAAATTGTTTTTGCCTTTTTCTTTAAAATTCTAGCTTTGGTTTTTGTCAATTCGGGAGGGGCCTGCAAATTTTATAAAACAAAGATAATGTCACCGTACCAAGACAAGTACAAATGTTTTTGGCTTACTTGAGGAGGGAATTAATCTTCTACATCTTGTGAAATATCAACAATAAAATTAACTCCCAATAACTCGAAGTTGGATTGAGTCATCATTTGAGAAAGACCGCGTCCTTTAATTAGTTTTGTATTTTTAATAACCAAGTCATATTCCAATAGGGGTGAAATCCATTTACCTCACTTTCCCTCAAGATCAAGTTGAGTTAATATATCCTTTATAAAACTGTTAGGAACATATGAAAGAATATGAGAGTGTAAAATATGCATGTTGAACTCATTCAAAGCCTTAATTAAGGCATAGGCCTGTTTCTCCATAATATTGTACTTAAGAGTGGAATCTCTTAAATACCTACTGAAAAAATAAATAGGTTGTTCTTGGCTCTAATTATTTTTCGACATTAATACTCTTGCTATAGTGTGCTCTGAAGCACAAGAAAAAATGATAAAATCCCTTGAAAAATCTGGGCTAACCAAAATAGTAGCTTTAGTCAGAGCTTCCTTCACCTTTTCAAAAGAATGTTTTTCTTCTGGTGTCCATTTTATTTCATTTCCTTTCCTTAACATGTTTGTGATGTGTTTTATTATTTCAACTAGATTAGGAATAAACCTTCTTAAAAAATGTATCCTACCCAAAAAATATTGTACCTCTTTTTTGCTCCTTGGGGTACTATCTTTTCTATATTGCAGCCACTCTGTTGGGTTAAATTTTGGTACCATCTCTCGATATTATGTTTCCCAATAGTTTTCCTTCTTTCACAGAAAAATTTGACTTCTTTGGGATGAGAGAGATCCCAAATTTCCCGAACTTCTCAAAAACTTGCTTCAAATGTTGCAAATGTTTATTTTCATAATTTGAATACACAGTTATATGATCTAATTAAATGACAATGAATTTATCTTTATCCTTATCAAATGCTATGTCCATAGCCCTGTGGAAAGTTTCCCCTGCATTCATTAGTCTGAAGGGCATTTTTTCATACATGAAGGTACCCCATGGGGTTGTAAATGGTGTCTTTTCTTGGTCATCTGGATGCACCGTGATCTGGTTATATCTAGAAAAACCATCCAACATGGACATTCTCTGGGAGCCTACAATCTTTTGCAAGATGTGATCCATCTTTGGCAACGAATAATTTTATTTAAGATAAACTCTTTTCAAATTCCTAAAATATATACAAAGCCTTATTTCTCCATTTTTAGTTCTAATAGGGACAAGGTTATTTATCCATTTGGAGAATCTCAAAGAAACAATTATTTTTTCATAAAACAACTTCCTTACCTCTTTCTCAATGAGTGGCAACATAAGTGGATTGATTATTTTCAATTTTTGTTTGAAAGGTTTATGTTCTTCTTTAATTGGTATCGTGTGTTGAATGATGTCTTTATCATATACTTTCAGATCTTCATATTTCCAGGAAAACACATCAGAATATTGTCTCATTAATTCAATATATTTCTCCATGTCCTCAAAGGACAAAGACTTAGACAAATTAACAAATTTAGGTTCCTTTTCAGTCCCTATGTTAAAGTCATCAACGCCATCTTCATTTGGAATTACCCTAGGATTTTTAGCCACATCATTGTCATCAAACAACTTTTCAAGAGGCACATGTCCTTTGGGAATTGTATTGTTCTTTAGTTGAATAATCTATTTTCCTGCTATCTGATTTTCATACCCATCTGGAGTTGAGAAAACATCTGCACTTTCATAAAAATATTCTTAATCAATTTAGACATTTTTATACTCTTCTTTCATTTGTAGAAATATGATAATTTGTTTATTATCTTCAAATACTTGCCAGTATTTTACATTATCTGGAATGGTTGGCCTATGTTTGACCTCAATTTCATATTTTGTGTTGGGATAAATTGGAATCTTGAAAACACTTGTTGTGTTGGTTGTGGAGCCTGATTATCTTCCTGATTCAGAGGTCCTTGCTTTCAACCGTGTTTATACCCCATGAAGTATTTACACCCCAGAAGTATGTACACTCTTCCACGCGGGGGAGTGCAGAGGGGGGTACCCCCTCTGCGGGGTCCAGGGGGCCTATCCCCCCGGATGGGGGGTTTGGGGGAAAGCGGGCCCCCAGTGGGGGTTCAGGGGGAGCATCCCTTGATGAGGGTTTGGGGGTGAAGCCCCCGAAGAAAAAATTGCCTTGTAAAAGTATATTGTAATTTCATTGTAAATCTGGATCATTCACTATAAGGTCACAAATCTAACGGTAGAGATTATGTTAGGGTTTTTTTCCCTAGAAGGAAACCCTCTTTTATGAGGGAAATGTATTGCGGCTATGGATGATGGTGAATATTGTATTCTGAGAGAGGAGACTGTGAGAGAAAGAAG
>ML827356.1:74815-88719 GCA_009831015.1 Picea engelmannii | reverse complement strand
TACCTCTGGGAAATTTCTTGGAGGATCTTCTTTTTGAATACCTTTATCTGGTGTGTCCTTCTTTTGAAGAGTTTTTTCCAAATGACTAGAAGAGGGAATATCAACTTTAGGATCCCTTGGAGGATTTGTTGTTGTCTTCTTATTTCTGAGGTTATATTGTTTTTGGAATTCCATGATTGAATTATGATATCCTTTCCTATAATCATCTTTCTCCTTTAACTCTTCAGTTTATCATGCATAAACATGTCATGCTCCTCTTTAGTTAGGTAAATTTGTGACTTTTCTAGATCAAAACAATGAATATATTCATGATGTTCTTCAAATGTTTATGCAACATAATTGTTTTGGAAAGGAGGTCTGACTGGTTGATCCATTGGAATCCTTTGTTCTCTTTGTCTTATCCTTGGAACTAGAGGCCTTCTGAAATTTTGATTTATGTTTTGAAACTCATTGGGCTTATCATCCAATGAAAATTTTCCCACCAATTTCTCCATAGTATTTACCATCAAGTCTAGTTTTGCTTCTAAGGCTTGAGATGTAGAGGGAAATGTTTCTTCTTATATTTCTTCTTCTCTACTTCTATTTGGACCTTAATCTTCCCTGATGCAGCTAGATTTCACTTCCACTTTGATTGCATCATTCATCACATCATTCAAATAAGTGGATCTTATTTCTCTTAATAGCAAGGAAAAATCACTTTCAAATACATCAACATAAGGAAGATGAGTAGCTCCTGCAGGAGTCTTTACTTGATCATGAATGGAGTTATAGAGCTTCATAAATCTACTGGAAAACTCTTGAATTGTATCAGTAGGGAGTCTCTTCAAATTGTTGTGTTGTGTCAACAACTGCAAATGATTTTTTTTATTTCCCCATCTTCCAAGAAAAAGAGACTCAAAATTGTCAAAATTAGGAATGCTAACTATTGGGAGAGCCTTAAACCATTTCCTAACTTCTCCTAAAAAAATGTGCAAATAACCTCATCTTAACATCTTCATCATCTACTTCTTCAAGATCTATGAAATCAGTGAACCTATATAGATGTTGTTGAGTTGTTATGTCTCCTTTTGCATCAAATTATTTGATCCTTTATGCATAATTTTGTGGTCGGTCATGAATTGAATCAGGGAGAAGTAATAGAGAAAATGTGGCTTACATGATCTTAGGAGGGCTTGAAGGAGAATTTAGACTAGATGATGATGACTTAGGGTTACCAACTACTATATTTGATAAAAATAATGGAGGGATATTTAAAGGACTAATTGATGATTGTGAAGGAAAATCAATTAAAGAAAGAAACATTTTCTCATAAAAAATAACTTGGGAAATATCTTACTCTGATTTAGATCTAATTAAATACTTCTCAAACTTAATGTCAAAATCCAGATCTTGAAAATCCTTTACTCTGTCTTTAGGAAATGATAGAACTCGATCCAGAAAAATACCTAATTGTGATGCTTTCTTGTCATCTTTGCGCATAATTCTCTCTAGATTATCAACAATTTGTGGAGGGTTAGGATATGGATGATGCCTTGTGTATTTCCTTTCAGTAGCTAGGATTCTCTAACAAAAATTTATCTTCAACAATTGATCTTCAAAATTGGAGTCTTCGAAGTGAAAATTTAGCTAGAGCTGTGTCTGATTCACTGTCACTCTCAGGAAACAGATTTGGAATTTTTTTTCGTTCTTCCAGGGAAAATTTCACTGTCGGTCCCCGAAAACAGCGCCAAAATGTTAGCACTCTGTAAATTTCCTTGGATGAGGAGGAAAATAGCAAAGGTAACCACAAACCAACTTGAGGCTGGAAGCTAGCCCTTCCAACCCAAATGGGGCTCTTTCTCTTCAAATCAATCACTGAAAGGAGTGATTTGGTTTTATGATCAAAGGCGAGATCTCTAATTTTGGAATGAATCTAATGAGTTGGTGGCAATGTGGATAGAAATTTCATTGGTAAATTGAGTAAAAAAAAATCAGAAATCAATGAAGGTTTACTAGATACTTTGTCGATTGAAAAGTGACTTATCAGAGGCAAGATAGAGAACACTTATTTAGGCCAATTAGATGTCGTTTTATATAAAATATAACAGAGAAAACAAATAACCCCTTAGGGAATCTAACAAGGATGAATCCCAAGGTGATTATGGTAGAAAGAAAAATGAAATTACATGCAACAGAGCATCAGCTACAGATGAATTATGATACATACAATTTAGATTAACACAAAGAAGAAGTCATATAACATATATGCATTTATACTGGAAGACAAAACTGTAAGATCACATGCATAAGTGATACAATCACATGTATCTTTGGAGTCAAATCTCAGGGACTTCTCATGCAGTAATTTCATTAATATCAGAAATCTATTACAAAAAGTATTCAATAGTCTCTTCCTTATACACTTTCCAACCCTTAGCTCTCATATCTACATCAAATATATACAAAAATATATTCTTATGCTTCCAAATTTGATTCCAACTATCATCCTATGATAATGCTAACAATTTCACATATTCAACAACAAAATCTTCAAAAAACTGTTAAGAAAGAGTCAACTTGGACTCATTAATTACATCATGATAACTTTATCAAAATCAATATTTGAGTCCCTAAAAGGATTGTCTTTGACCTTGATACTTGTTGGAGGAGAGATGACATCTGTGATGACCTGATTTTGTCCATTTGGAAAAAAACTGGTTGCTTTGTCACTATTGCGCAGCATTAGGACGTTGTGCAACAACTTGCACTATGCAATGATTTCTTGATGATGCCACGTCCCTCTGATAGATTTGAGTTTATGAAATTCTTTGAACCATGACAAGACTGAATCTAACTTACTTGAATTTGACCTCATGACCTCTCATAATGACTTTTTTTTAGTGACATGACAACCCATACCTTTGGAACCAAGACCATATGTTTCATGTCTCAACTTTATTTTATGACCTTACTCAAACACATTTATCAATCAAAATCCCATTGAATCATAACCTAAGAGAAAATATTCCATGGTATTTATGATACCAAAGCATGATTTTACCCTATCATACATTTTTTACTCACATCCTAACAACCTATTTATAGGAGACTAACAACCTCCACAATTAAAATCATCTACTTTGGTAGTTGAAGAGAAACTAGTGGGCTCAAACTCAACTAGTATAGCATCAAATTATTCAAGTAAAAATCCTCTTGTACCACCCCTCTCTCTTCACCTAATTGTTGAAATAAATTCTCCAAATAAATTTATCAAAAGGGTGGCATAAGAGAGTTTGAAATCACATATGTATGGGAAGTGTGATCAAACCCTTCAGGGTATTGAAAAATATCACTAACAATGGGTAAATGCATACATGATACCAAGACAATTTTGTTAGGGTAATGAACAGGCCTGTTTGTAGTGAAGCAATGTCAAGTAAAGAGGAAATTTTTAAATAGATCCATACTAATCCTTAAATCCTCCTAGCTATTTTTATTGCCCAATAGTAGAGATGCAATTAAAAGTTAATGAAAATTCCCTATTTTTGGATTCAATGTACTAGAATTAGACATGTTTTTCCATTATGTTTCCATTGATGTCAAAGAGTTGATGCCTTGTCATAGTATCATTGGTGTATTGAATGATGGATTATGTTGTCATTGATGTAATTGATGTCAAAGGATTGATGTCAAGTGGTGTCATAATGATGTGTTGAAGTTGTGTCATTGATGTCATGTCCTGGATGATAGGAAGTACCAAATGGATGAACTCCAAAGTTGTCCCTTATGGTGAAATCCCTCACGGGAAGATGATTTTTGAATTCCAAATGGTTAAGTGTTTGATTCATCCTAGATGTTTGGTTAAGGAACCCAAAGATTGATTCTATAATATTGTAATGAAGATCCATGAATTTGTAAGTGAGACTATTCTAGATGGATAATGCTCATCATTCCATTTCTGGTGATATGTGGAATGTCACATAACTCCACATTATTAGAGAGTTATGGCCTTGTGAAGTTGGAGAACCCTCATGTGTTGTTTAGAAGCCCCTAGAAGATCAAAGAAGTCAAATTATTCTAGAAGCTCCTTGAAGAAAGTGGAATAGTCAAAATGGTTAGTCATGGGTTAAGTGGTTGCAACAAGAAAACAATTAAAAATAAATTAGTTGCAACTAGAAGTGTAGAGTTTACTATTTGTAGAAAAGTGGGTTAGAAGTGGACAAAGTGGCTAGAAATGGGTTAGCCCCTAAAAGAAGGAAGTTGGTTAGAGTTGGTTAGATGAGGAAGTTACTTGGAGAAGTATAAATAAGAGATCAAGGGTCTCTTGTGGAAGAGAATATCTTTAGAATAATGAATATCTATTCTTGGTGAAAGATTCATTGCAGGTACGCATGGACGCATCAGAAGTTCTGTAAGTCTGAGGTATTAACGGTGAAAGCTTCGGAGTTTCAAAAATACTAAAAAATCCCTAGTTTCTGAGATGTACGTGGGATATCGGTGTAATAGGGTGTGCACGTACATGGGATATCAATATAATAGGATGCATACATACATGGGTTGGTAGTATAATAGGGAGCGTACATGAGGGAAAATACATAGAAGCTTGAGAAAGTGTTGGTGCCAGGTTCGTGAAGTCTAAAGCAAGTTTCTAGAACAATGGTTTACTAGTTCAAATATGATACAGAAGATATGGTATGGCTATATGTTGTATTCATGCATATATTTTCTCATGGTATGGTGAATGCTTGAGGAATTATTTGTATGGTTTTATTGATGTCTGAATATGGTAGCTGGTTGGTTGAGTAGTTCATTTTTGTTCTGATTGAGAGATGTCCATGATCTATAATTGTGTATGCATGAGGAGCATGCATATGTTTTTGTATGGCATATATATGTTTGTGATTGGTTATAGTACAGATTGGGCAGTGAAAGGTAGAGTGCAGTGACAAGATCAGAAGTGGATGTGACAAAGGAAAAAAGGGTTTGAAGGGACAAAAGGTTGAAGTTTCAGAAAACCTAATTTCTGAAAGTGTACGCAGGCTGACAATGGGCTAAGACGCGTACATATGCGTGATGTAGTATAGGCATGTCACATACATATGCAGGTTGTAGTATAAACAGGTCACATACCTGTTGATATATTGGTATTTGTTGAGGATTGATTCCTCTTCTCAGTTGGTGATGAGATTTGTAGGTTGAGTCTTGCATTTAAAGTTGGTTCTCTTGTGGCGTTGTTGCTAAAAAAAACCCAAGGATTTTTGTCCATAATATAAAATAAAATTATACATATATCTTGTGTTCCTTGTGTTCCCTACGGTGATGGATCATTGATGATGTTTTTTGTTGAATATATGTTTACATACAACGTGTTATAAATGAAGGTAATTAATGATAAGTAAATGGTGATTGCTAACTAAAGTGTTTTGTAAAGAAGTAAAAATATCCCTACATTGATTCATCCCCCCCTCTCAGTGTGGTTGGTGTGTCCAACAATTGGTATCAGAGAAGGCCTTCATCATAAGCCATACAATCTTGAAGGAGATCCATGGACACACAAATAGATGAACATGCAGATGAAGTTCCCCTCTTTGATGAAATAGATTACTCAGTGTGGAGAATAGAAATGAAAGGGTATTTGAAGGAAAAAGGAGAAGGAGTTTGGAAAGTAGCTATTGGTGGATCAATTCCCTTGAAGAATAAGTCAAAGTTTGCAGCACAAAAGGAAGAAAAGAAGAATGATGCATTAGCTCTCAAGACCATTTTCAATGGACTCTCAAGTTTTGTCAAAGAAATCATGGGAGTATGTACTTGTGCCAAGTATCTATGAATGAAGCTAGAGAAGGTATATCAAGACAAATCAGACAATTACATCAAGGAAAATGTAGGTAAAGAATCTCCAAAATCTTCTAATGATAATGCTCCTAGTGAAGTTGAAAGTTCTTTTACAAACGAAGAATAAAATATGGTAGAAGTTTGTGTAGATGAAGAAGAAGAGTTGTTGAAGTTTAAAGAAAAGACTTTATTTGAATTAGGTGATGTTAGCATGGAAATAGAACATTATTCAATTTCTTCTGAGTATCTTGAAAAATGCATTAATGAATTCCTAGAAAATTACCCAAAGCATGTCATGGAACTAAAGAAAATGCTCAAAGAATAAGAAGAAAATAAAAAGACTCAATTAGAAGAAAAAGAAGAAGAGATCAAAATACTAAAGAGTGAAATAGAAGAAAAGAAGAAGGTAGATGATGAGCTTAGAAAAATTCTTGAAGTTAATGTCAATATTAAGACCAAAATTGAAGAATCCAAAAGAGTAGAGGAACTATTGAAGAAGCAAGTAAATGAAAAGGAAGAGTCATGCCATATGTTGGAAGTTGAAGTTGTTGATCTTAGAAAGAAAGTAGAAAAGTCAAACACTCACATCAAGTTCATAAACAACTCAACAATATTGGATGAGATCCTAGATAGCCAAAGATATCCAAATGATCAATCAGGTCTTGGATACAACAAGGAAGATATACATCTTGAAGCTAGCACTTCCAATAAGTATGAGGTAAGTCCTTGACTCTCAAAGGGTGGAAGCAATGTTGCAAAAAACACGGAAACTTTCAAAAGAACAAAGCAAGGAAGAAATCAAGAAGCCATATTTACACCTCAAAGCAAATTCAAAAGAGAGACACCTTCAAGGTGGAAACCAAAGAAAAGGTATGAAAATGTTTTTCAGGGTCACTTCTACTCATGTAATGAATATGGTCACAAATAATTGGATTGCAGACATTATGCAGGGAAATATAATAGAAGGTTTTATAACACCCTAAGGTGTTGGAGATGTAATCAAGTGGGACACATTGTTGCTCATTGTCACACCATGAGATGCTACAAATGCAATGGGTTTGGCCAAAAATCCCAGGATTGCTGGAACACAAGAAGATAGTCCATGAAGAGTGCTTCATATAGCATGACAAGAAGAACACATGTAGTTAGGAATGAAGACAATGTCGAAAACATGGAAGCTCAGAGCTCAAGTTCTGAGAAGCTAATAAACCTTTAGAAGTGGGTGAAGAAGAATGAACAACCAGAAAAAAATGTAGCCATGAGGCAATCTCAAGCTTGACATTTTCAGAAGCATACGTAGGCTCTTGTGGAAGAAGTTGTGTACATACGTGAGCTGACCTATAGATAGGTAGTGTAGATACACAAGTTGTCTATGTAATAGGCCACGTATCTGGGGTAAAATTTTGGGAAAGAAGGCTATGTAGATGAGTGCATCATGATTTAATGATATAAATTTGTTTTGTAAGTTCTAACATGGTTTTTTGCAGGTTTTTAAGATTATATGGTTGCATGTATGTTTAATGTATGTATGGTGATGGCATATGGTTGAGTGTTGAAGCATATGCTTGATGCATGATACTAACTTTAGAGTATGGATTGAGGCATTTCTCTATTGAGGAACAATGTTGATTATGACAGTGAATTTATGACACTTTGGTTATGAGATATATCATGATGATGTGATGCTAGCTATAGACATCACTTATCTATTGAGGCACTCTTCTGGTACATGTTTAGATATGCTATTGGATGCTTAGTATTTGTTGTAGTGAATGGTGGTTGAGGCAGATTTGTTATGGTACATGGATGGTACATATGTGAGCTCCAATGACATATCTTATGATGTATTGTTATAGGCATATTTGTTGGATGTTTTTGGTGCATGCATTTGGCATGTGATTGAGCTACATATTGGGACATGCAGTTTATGAGGCGATTATGTTGTACATAATTGATGAGTCACACATACTTGGTACATTGGTTAAGGAACTTGATAGCAGTATGATTGGCACATGGTTTATGGTTGATATGGCACGGGAACACATATTAATTGTGCTTCATCTTGTTGAAGTTTGGTGAATGGTTGATGCACTTGCTAAGGTGCAGGTAGTAATACATGTTGGGTGCATGATTGATGCACTTGTAGATGGAATATGATTGTGGGTGATAGTACTTGGTTAAAGTACATCATTGGTATTACTTTTTTAGCATATACGTTGATACATGATGTATGGGATAGTTGAGACACTCGTTGTAGTGCTTGGTTGGTACATTATTTATGCTTGATGATTGAGATACATATCTTGACACATTGTTTGTGGAACTTGATTTATGATAGAGGCACATGGTTGACATGTTGACAATGTTTTGGGTACATTGATAGGGGAACTTGTTAATGATATTGATATCTTCTTGGTACATTTTTTGGCACATATTCTTGGCATATATACTTCAGTGATGAGATCTTATTGTATGGTGTTGATGTGAATGGTTGGAAAATGGTATGGAATAGGATGCACATGGTTGATGTTTTGTTCTTGATTCTATATTCACTATTGACATATACTTTTTAATCATGAAGTATGATATGGCATGAGTCTGATGCATGGACATGTCTAAGGATCGTCATAGGAAGAGCAGATAATTCTTAAGGAGATGATCTATGTTATGGTTGAGCAACAGAATTTGCAGCAGAATCAAATTGCAGTAGCAACATATTGTTCATCTTGTAGAGAAGATAGGGGGATACATATCCGGAGGGGGAGTTATTCTTCTTCGTATGATTCAAGGAGGAGAGATCCATCATATGCAAGATAGAGAGATAGATTCTTGGAGAGGCATCTTTTTAGGGGGAGCCATGGTCATGGGAGGAGCATGCGTAATATGTCTTCAAATTTCCATCAAAATGATATCCCTTGTTCAAAAGGGGAGAGATTATTTAGAGGAAGCTCAAAGACATCCATATAGGGGGAGCAACCCCAAGGAGAGTTTAGGCATGGGGAGAATCCACAAGAAGATAAATATCCTTTTCCATTGATGTCAAAGGGGGAGAGATAGTCACATTGATGTGATTGAGATGACTATTGATGAATAGAATTTCCATGTCTACATGTTGCCATCAATGATTGGTGTCGACATCAATGTTGGCATTGCCATCAATGCCAAAATGGGAGATTGTTGTATTATGTTGTCATTGATTTCAAAGGATTGATGTCAAAGAATTGATGTCTCGTCATAGTATCATTGATGTATTGAATGATGGATTATGTTGTCATTGATGTAATTTATTTCAAAAGATTGATGTCAAGTGGTGTCATAATGATGTGTTGAAGTTGTGTCATTGATGTCATGTCATAGTTGATAGGAAGTACCAAATGGATGAACTCCAAATTGGTCCCCTTATGGTGAAATCCCTCATGGGAAGACACTTTGTGAATTTCAAATGGTTAAGTGGTTGAGTCATCCTAGATGTGTGGTTAAGGAACCCAAGGATTGATTGTGGAATAATGTAATGAATATCCATGAATTTGTAAGTGAGACTATTCTAGATGGATAGTGCTTGTCATGCCATTTATAGTTATATGTGAAATGTCACATAACTCCTCACAGTTAGAGAGTTATGGGATTATGAAGTTGGAGAACCCTCATGTGTTGTCTAGAAGCCCCTAGAAGATCAAAGAAGTCAAATTATTCTATAATCTCCTAGAAGAAAGTTTATTAGTCAAAATGGTTATTCATGGATTAAGTGGTTGCAACAAGAAAACAATTAAAAATAAATTAGTTGCAACTAGAAGTGGATAATTTACTATTTGTATCAAAGTGGGTTAGAAGTGGACAAAGTTGGTTATAAGTGGACAAAGTGGTTAGAAGTGGGTTAGCCCCTAAAATAAGCAAGTTGGTTAGAGTTGGTTAGATGAGGAAGCTACTTAGAGAAGTATAAATAAGAGAGCAAGGGTCTCTTGTGGAAGTGAATCTCTTGATCATATTGAAGATCTATTCTTGGTGAAAGATTCATTGCAGGTACTCATGGACGCATCATAATTTCTGTAAGCCCAAGGTATTGACGATGAAAGTTTTGTAGTTTCAGAAATACTAAAAAACCCTAGTTTCTGAGATGTACGTGGGTTATCTGTATAATAGGGTGCATACATACGCCTGATGGAAGTATAATAGGGAGCGTACATGAGGGAAAAGCCATAGAAACTTGAGAAAGTGTTGGTTCTAGGTTCCTGAAGTCTGAAGCAAGTTCCCAGAACAATGGTTTACTAGTTCAAATATTCTATAGAAGATATGGTATGGTTATATGTTGTCTTCATGCTTATATTTTCTCATGGTATGGTGAATGCTTGAGGCATTCTTTGTATGGTTTTATTGATGTATGAATATGGTAGTTGGTTGGTTGAGTAGTTCAGTTCTGTTTTGATTAAGAGATGTCCATGATCTATAATTGTGTATGCATGAGGAGCATGCATAGTTTGTTGGATGGCATATATATGTTTGTGATTGGTTATAGTATTGATTGGGTAGTGAAAGACAGAGTGCAGTGACAAGATAATAAGTGGATGTGACAAAGGCAAAAAGGGTATAAAGGGTTAGAAGGTTTAAGTTTTAGAAAACCTAATTTTTGAAAGTGTATGCAGGGTGAAAGTGGGTAAGGGCACGTACACACGCATGTTGTAGTATAGACAGGCCACATACATATGCGGGCTCTAGTATAAACATGACACCTACCTATTGACAGATTGGTATCTATTGAGGATTGATTTTTCTTCTCAGTTGGTGTTGATATTTGCAGGTTGAATCTTGCATTAAGAGTTGGTACACTTGTGGAGTTGTTGCTCTATTCAGTTGTTGTTGAAAACCCCCCAAGGATTGTAGTTCATAATATAAAAGAAAATTACACATATATCTTATGTTCCCTATGGTGATGGCTCATTGATTATATTTCATGTTGAAGATATGTTTACATAAAACTTGTTATAAATGAAAGTAATGAATGATGAGTAAATGGTGATTGTTAACTAAGGTTTTTTTGTAAAAGGACTAAAAAGAGCCCTACACTAATTCACCTTCCCCTCTTAGTGTGTCCAACAATTGGTATTAGAGGAGGCATTCATCATAAGCCTTACAAGATTGAATTAGATCCATGGAAACACAAATAGATGAACGTGCAGCTGAAGTTCCCCTCTTTGATGAAATAGATTACTCAGCATGGAGAATAGAAATGAAAGGGTATTCAAAGGAAAAAGGAGAATGTGTTTGGAAAGAAGTTATTGGTGGATCAGTTCCCTTGAAGAATAAGTCAAAGTTTGCAACAAAAAAGGAAGCAAAGAAGATTGATGCATTAGTTCTCAATACCATTTTCAATGGAATCTCAAGTTATGTCAAAGAAACTATGGGAAAATGTACTTCCGCCAAAAATCTATGGTTGAAGCTAGAGAAGGTATATCAAGAGAAAGAAGGAAATTCCATCAAGGACAATGAAGGTAAAGACTCTCCAAAATCTTTTGATGATAATTCTCCTAGTGAAGTTGAAAGTTCTTTTGCAAATGAAGAAGAAAATATAGTAGAAATTTATGTAGATGAAGAAGAAGAGTTGTTGAAGTTTAAAGAAAACGTTTTATTTGAATTAGGTGATGTTATCATGGAAATAGGACATTGTTCAATTTCTTCTCAATATCTTGAAAAATGCATTATTCAAGTCTTAGAAAAGTACCCAAAGTATGTCATAGAACTAAATAAAATGCTCAAAGAACAAGAGTAAAGTAAAAAGACTCAATTAAAGAAAAAGAAGATGATATCAAAAGACTAAAGAATGAAATAGAAGAAAAGAAGAAGGTAGATGATGAGCTTAGCACAATTATTGAAGTTAATGTCAATATTAAGACCAAAATTGAAGAAGCCAAAATAATAGAGGAACTATTGAAGAAGCAAGTAAATGAAAAGGAATATTCATGCCATAAGTTGGAAGATGAAGTTGTTGATCTTAGAAAGAAAGTAGAGAAGTCAAACACTCACATCAATTTCATAAACAACTCAACAATATTCGATGAGATCCTAGATAGCCAAAGATATCCAAATGATAAATCAGGTCTTGGATACAACAAGGAAGATATACATCTTTAAGCTAACACTTCTAAGAAGTATGAGGTAAGTCCTTCACTCTAAAAGGGTGGAATAAATGCTACAAAAAGAAAGGAAACTTTCAAAAGAAAAAATCAAGGAATACATCAAGAAGCCATATTTACACCTCAAAGAAAATTCAGAAGAGAGACACCTTCAAGGTGGACACCAAAGCAAAGATATGAAAATATTTTTCATGGTCAATGCTACTTATGTAATGAATATTTTCACAAAGCTTTGTATTTCATACATTATGCAAGGAAAGATAATGGAAGGTTTCATAACACCCTAGGGTGTTGGAGATGTAATCAAGTGGGACACATTGTTTCTCATTGTCACACCATGAGATGTTGTAGCTATAGTGTGTTTGGACACAAATCCCAGGATTGATGGAACACAAGAAGACAGTCCATGAAGAGTGCTTCATATAGCATGAGAAGAAGAACACATGAAGCTAGGAAGGAATAAAATGTTGAAAAGATGGAAGCTCGGAGCTCAAGTTATGAGAAGATGATACACCTTCAGAAGTGGGTGAAGAAGACTGAACAACCAAAACAGAAAGGAAGCCATGAGGAAAGCTCAAGCTTGACATTTTCAGAAACATGCGTGGGCCCCTGTGGAAGAATTCATGTGCATATGTGAGCTGACCTATAGATAGTTCACGTACATACGTGAGTTGTTTGTGTAACAGGTTGTGTATCTAGGGTAAAAGCATGGAAAAGAAAGCTATGAAGATGAGTGCATCGTGATTTGATGATATAAATCTGGTTTGCAATATGTGACATGGTTTGTTGCAGGTTTTCAAGGTTATATGGTTGCATGTATGTTATTGTATGTATGGTGATAACATATGGTTGAGTGTTGAAGCATATGCTTGATGCTTATCCTGGATGCATGATACTAACTTTAGAATATGGAGTGAGGAATTTTTATGTTGAGGAACAATGTTGGTTATGACAATGAAGTTATGACACTTTGGTTATGAGATATATCATGATGATGTGATGTTAGCTAGAGATATCATTGATCTATTGAGGCACACTTATGTTACATGTTTATAGATATTATTGGATGCTTATTATTTGTTGTAGTGAATGATGGTTGAGGTAGATCTGTTATGGTACATGGCTGGTACATATGTGAGCTCCATTGATATATCTTATGATGTATTGTTAGAGGTGTTATCACTGAAATTTCGTCCGCACATGGCGACAAGAACTCAACATTGTCAAACATGAATGAAGTCATTCATGGCACTGAATTAATTTCACAGCATTGCAAAAAGGGTCAAAAACTATACAAAGTAACAAAAAATTGAAGGGCGCTTTACAGAAGTTGGGTGCGCACACATATGTGCAGAACAGGAACGTACAATGCGTGCATGCGCGCACGATGCGTGGTTGTTGGCGCAAAAACCCGTGCACCATCTAAACGGCACATTTATGGAATTGGTCGGCCTCCCAACCACTTATGGATCAGCTCCCAAGCCGATTTGACTCCCAAATATGAGCTGAATCCGCATGGTAGGCTGGTCAAAGACCTAATTAAGCCCTAAAGAGCCCCTTTTCACACCTCAAAGGAGTTACATAATCACCCAATGCTATGCTATAAAAATCCATGAGGAAACATCATTTTCTCAAGGAATTTCATGTAATGTTATGCTGCTTAGATTGTTTTAAGGACTCACTCCTTGACAATAACACATTATCACAATTTCATTGAGCTATCCACCTCTACATTGAGTGGATGTGCTAGGAGTTCTTTCACCATCATTCTCTTTTTCTTATTGTAAGGAGAGCAAGTTTGTGAGGGCCTCAAGAGCCTTCGATTGGAGAAAGAAGGGACTCATAGTCCCCTTTCTTCATTGTGCTTTGATTTCATCAATTGATCAGCCTAAAAACATTGGTGATATTGGTCTTTTTGTGTTTTTATTTCTTTATCCATATGCTCATAGTTTTAGTTTGTTTTAA
>ML827356.1:36930-64403 GCA_009831015.1 Picea engelmannii | reverse complement strand
GTATTCATGTTTATTTATGAATTTCTTGATTTAATTGCTCTTTTTATTTTCTGTACATGCATGTTTTTATTGTGCTAACTAGTTTGTTGTAGCTTAGTTGTTTTGATTCTCTTTTGCAGGTTAGATGATGATATCTATTAGCATGCACTGATATTGTAGACTAGGAACAGACTTGCAAGTCTCTATACTAACCCCATGTGCATTTAGATGTTAGATTATGCTTTCTTTTATGATTTTATAGTCTAGTTCAAAATAGAGTTTTAATTAGAATAGAATAGAGTTTAATTTGGGTTTTGTTTGACAAGGATTGATGGATGGATAGAGTTAATTCCAGTTTTTTTATTATAGTTTGTTTACTTTAGTTTTATATAGATCTCATTTAATTAGTTGTTGGTTAATATAGATTGTTAATATCATAGTTTAATTTTTGTTTTCAATTATTTCCTTATTGTAGTTTGAATGGTTAGATTAGACATAACATAGTTTTGTTTTACTCAATTTCCTTTCCTAGAATTAAAATGCAATTATATTTTTTAGTTAATGGTTGAATCTAGTTTTGCTTACATAGTATAGGAATCTAATGATGATCTCATTATGTTGTTGATGGTTTATACATGAATATGCAGGGTATTTAACATTATTTTGTCATGGCTAAATTCTCATTGGATTGTTTAATCCATACCTTTCATTTTGCCATTGAGATTAGTATTAAGTTTATACCATTGGAATTGTCCTTTGTTTTCAAGTGCCATCGAGATATTATCCGACACTGAAGACATTCACACAACCACCAACATTATATTTGAATTGTCATAGGTTAAAGAATAGTTTTCCTGCTTTCATAGATACATCTTCTTGCTTTCATAGATTAGAAAATAGTTTTATTGCTATTGTAGGATAGATAGACTTTGTCTTGATAGATTAGATAGTAGTTTGTTTATCATAGATTAAGAATTAGTTTTTAATATTTCTTTCTTTCAATAGAATAGATTTCCTTTCATGCATTGCATTGAGCATTTAGTCCAGTTGCCTCGTAGATTTCCTTTCACGCATTAGAAATAGTTTTTCATTAAGCATTTAGTCCACTTGCCTCTTAGGATAGATAGTTGTTCAATGAGAGGTTTTACTTTGATTGCTTGCAGTAGTTAGTTGCCTTTGCTTACTTGTATTTTGCTTTAGTAGGTTATTTAGGTGCCTTTGCTTACTTGTCTTTTGTTTTAGTAGGTTAGTTAGGTGTCTTTGCTTGCTTGTCTATTTGATTTAATAGGTTAGATAGGTGCTTTTACTTACTTGCTTATTTATTTGATTTCATAGGGTAGTTTCTCATTGAATGTAGGTTGGCAAGTTAAAGAAGTTTGCTTTTGTCATTTGCTTATTATGCTTAGTAGTTTGCCTTTGTTTATTGTTGAACTAGTTTGCTTTACATAGGGTTTTACTTGCTTTCTTAGGAACTATCCATCGATCCTTGGCCCAAAAGTATTTAGGTTACTTAGTTTCAATTTGCTTAGTAGGGTTTTCTCATTAGATAGTTGTGCTTGAGTAGATTAGCCTTATATAGCTGCCTTCTTTAGTTAGACTATACTCCTACCATCCTTCTACCTTTGGCATATATTTTGCTACAACTCTAGGTTTACTTGCCCCGGGTTGACAATTTAATTAAGGGTTTTTACTGTGTTTTTAGTGCATATATAACACCCATCAAGTAGTTCAGTTTTGTTATGATTGAGAGATGTCCATGATCTGTAATTGTGTATGCATGAGGAGCATGCATAGGTTGTTGGAAGGCATAGATATGTTTGTGATTGGTTATAATAAAAATTGGGAAATGAAAGGTAGAGTGCATTGACAAGATCAAAAGTGGATGTGATAGAGGAAGAAAGGGTTTGAAGGGCCAGAAGGTTGAAGTTTCAGAAAAACTAATTTCTGAAAGTGTACGCAGGTTGACAGCGGACCAGGGCGTGTACATACATGTGATGCAGTATAGGCAAGCCGCGTACATTATTGGGTTGTAATATAAATAGGTTGTGTACCTGTTGATAGATCACTATCTATTGAGGATTGATTCATCTTCTCAGTTGGTGTTGATATTTACAGGTTGAGTCTTGCATTGAGAGTTGGTGCTCTTGTGGAGTTATTTCTCTATTCAATTGTTGTTGAAATCCCCCAAGGATTGTAGTCCATAATATAAAATAAAATTATACATATATATTGTGTTCCTTGTGTTCCCTGTGGTGATAACTCATTGATGATATTTTTTGTTGAAGATATGTTTACATACACCTTGTTATAAATGAAAGTAATGAATGATGAGTAAATGGTGATTGCTAACTAAGGTGTTTTTGTAAAGGAGTAAAAAGATCCCTACACGGATTCACCCCCCGCCCACCCCCCCCAACCCCCCCTCCCTCTCAATGTGGTCGGTGTGTCCAACCTATACAAGTACTTTCATCTAAAATCTTATTTTACTTAGATTATGTTTTATGTGGAACCCTTAGAAATGGTGTGGTGTGCGAGAAAATTATGAAAGATTTCATTTAAACCTTTGGTAAATTTAATCTTATCATTTTAAACCAGAGATAACTGCTTCTTCCCCATTTGTCACCAGTTATTTTCATGTTCAACAACCCTCCCAAATTTGCATTTAATGATTAATAAGAAAATTTGGGCTCCTTAGTTTTTTAGAATTTATTTTGAAATGATTGAATTTTTTCTTTATTTGACTATGTAAATATGTTTTTTATGCTGATCTTTTACGAATATCAAGTCTTAATATTGAAACATTTTCATGATTGATCTTTCGCATGAGTTGAATTAATATTCAACTTCTTGAATTTCATGATTTTGAACATGAAATTCAAGATGATTTGTTTTCGAAAATCATCCTAATGTCATATCATTTTATACGGATTTTATTATTTTCTATATGATTTGGGTTATTGTTTTATCCCAGTGATAATTTCTAAATTCTTATGGCTCATCACATTATATATTTTGAATTCATGATTATGTATATATTCCAAATTGAGTGTTTAATGTTAGCTATAAAATTTCCATGGCTGGTAAACACCTATTTTTATTTTGAATGAGTCAAGTTTTAAATATTTCAAGATTAATGATAATGGGTATTTTTAACTATGGTTTTGTTCATATTATTAATAGAAGGATGGTGTGAGTTACAGAAGATGTTTTAACCATGTTAGCATATTATTTCTGAATACAGGCTCATACTACCTTGTATACCATTCAATTATTTAACTCTCATTTAATATTGATGAACATTACCTATATTAAAACCCCACTTATAACATGTGCGCTATAGAAAACCCATGGAATATCATACAAAATATTTGAACCTATGAGTATACCTAAGATCATAGAATTAGTAAAGTTAACATGGTTAATGTGGTTTTAACGATGAACTCAAAGCCTGATGTGATGAATCCATTGAATCACAAAAAAAAAATCGCATCACATGTATCGTGGTCTTAAATTAATTAATCATGTGATCTGATGGGTCTGGATTTCAAGGAGTACCATATCGCCACATGGCATTTCGAACCATCCCTCTTTTGTCCTCTTTCCTAAGCAAGGAGGACTCCCATACCTTTGCCATTATCATGATCTTAGTGAAACAATCAATGCAGAGATAGGTAGGTATTTGCCTCGAAACAATCATCTGAACGTTTTGGCTCCAAGTCGTTTCATTTTGCAGTAGTGTAGATCTCGTTTATTTTTATTGCCTTAGTTGCGAATGAGGGTTTTCTCATACCTTTGCATCCCAGAATTTTCATCTCTTTTTCCCTGGGTCTTGTGAGTTATACCATCATGAGGATGATTGCAAGACGTGATCCTATCAGACCAGAGCTTGTTGAAGTTTACACAGATCACCATTCTATGCTTTGGGTGGTTTAATTTTCTCCTGAGTTTTTCTAGACACAATACGCAGGTTACCAGATCATTTGCTTTGAGTTTTGAGGGAAATTTTATTAGGATAAGATATGTGGAGCTACAGATTGATGAAAATGTCATCTCCAAAGCTTCAAGCATGCCAACCAAGGGTGAGCGTTGGTCGAAAATGAAAATGGTCAGACACATACCCTAGTCCAAGTTCATTTCCTCTCCTTGAGTTAAATATAACTCCAGAGCTATTCTTGTATCCCTAGTTAAAAGGAAATGACATACATTGTTAATAATTAATATCGTCTTAGCCAAGTTAAATACTTGTGGATGTTTTTATTTCAAGAAATAATTTTAGTGAAACCCCAGAATCAAATTTTCAGGGTGAAAATGCCAATTTAGGACATGAGTCTATCTGTTCAATTGGGCAAAATGATGTTGAGAACTCACAGGTTTCAAAATTCAAAGCAAATATCCCTTATTGTTACACAGAGCATGAGCCAAAGATTTTCTTAGGAATTACCTACAAATGCTTCAGGCGGTCATAAGGTTTCATTTGATCCTTCTTATTAAACAGTGGTTACAATACCTGCATCAGGGTCAAATCAAAACTTTAAACCCTCTTTCAAAAATCCATGTGATGATTTGAACACTTAAATTGATTTTAAAAATAAAAGACAAGCAAGAAAACTTTCAAGGATCATCAGAAATAAATATAAGGAAAATTTTAATGCTCACTCTTCTATCATCCTTGAGGATGAGGAACCTAAGGTTGTTGAGGAAATCACTACTAAAAAAGATAAATCATCACCTACAGTGGATAAACTTTTAGAGAAAAAAATGCAGAATTGACCCTAATCCTGAAGCATCATTCGGGAAAGCTAAGTATTATGGTATTTTACCTGTGTTATAGTCATACATGATTGATTTGAAACTTGAAAATGAGCAGCTCAGAAGACTAAATAAGTCATTAATTGCAAATTATGAGAAGAAATTAATTGCAAATTATGAGAAGAAATTAATTGATCTAAGATGCACAATAGATAAAAAAAGAAAAGTGTGTTATTATCTTTATCAACTCAAATTTCACCATTTTTGCTTCTTGATAATCATACTTTTAATTAATGTTTTGATTACCATGTAAAAGATTATCATTTTTGTTTCTATTTTACTTTTTAATAAAAGAAGCTACATAATTTAAAATACTGTAACCACTTTGTTTTTGTATTTTGATTACTATTTTTTTTATTTTTAATTCATTTTTAATTTATTTTTACAGGTGGACAACATCTAATTTTGACTATAAATCAACCAACTCGAATTCTTAGGATCAGTCTTATGATGAGAAACACTTTATTTTTTATTATTTTAGAAAATGGTTTTGTTGTAATGGGGGATTTGAGAACAAAGACTTTTTTAAGAATGTTCCATTCCATATTTGGAGGACATATTGTATCTTGTAATTAATGAAAGTTGTTAGAGATTTTTGGACTCTTTTTTTATAAGAAGAAGAAGAAAACATAAGAGTGGGGTTCTAGATTTGTAAATGAAGGGAGAATTCTGCAGTGAGATAAAGGTTGCATTACACTGTTGTATGGTAGTATTTTTTTTCTATGGAGGACTATGTGAAAGACATAGTTATTCTAATCTAATAGCAGGTTTCATTTCTATGCACTACTATAAAAATTGTTAACTTGTTTATTTTGTTTTATTTGTTCAGTTTTGATTCAAATTATGTTACGAATTAGTGTATTAATAATTGATTGTAACATTGTTGTTAATATCAGTTGTTTTATACTATTTTCAATCCTATAAAGCTATCTTTGCAGAACCTAAACAGATTTATATCAGAATTGATTTTGAGTTCATGGAGACTTGACGATGATAACTGATAACTATTTATTAGTTTACCATAATCTTGTCTTGTATTATGTTATATTGAATTAAATGAATTTTTTATTTAGTTCGATGTAAATATTATATTGGATTCATGTTATATAGTTGAGTTTGAGTATATGTTGTGATAGCTTTAATAACTATTTATTGAAGTTATTTCGTGGCATATTTGTGTTCATAGTTCATAAATCATATGAACTAATTCTATGGTTTGCGAATGAATCCTAATCTTGAATTCAATATCAGTCATATATCCCTTTTAGACATTTTTCTCTTGATTAGGGGTAAGATTGTCCTTCTCCTAATTAAGATAGAATTTCCTTTTCATTTCTTGCATCTTAGAGTAGATTTGCATTTAGAGTAATTTCATTTCATTTCTTTAAGTCTTCTTTCGTAGGAGTAGATCTAAGTGTGGCTTCGTTGAGCCTTTATTTTAGCAAAGGATTGTCTTCTTCAAGTGGCTACAAGAAGGAAACTCTTTTTCTTCTATCTGTCGATAAAAGCTTAAAATAGGACATCTTAGCAGATAAAAGATTGTATATATCTTTGTATATATAGAATAGGTTAGTTATATTAACATTAGTTTATTCTAGTCTTAGGACAAGGGTAACTTGAGACTGATAGAACCAGTCAGAATCACCATTTCAATGGATAAGGGTCTAATTGGGACCCTGACTGGGTGATCTCCCTATGATGTTGAATATTGTCATTGTTTTCATCAACAGTTAGATAACTTGAACCTAGGGTCTTACAACCACGCGCCAACAAGTTACACACACACACACACACACACACACACACACACATATATTCCAAGGAAAACTCAACAAGTTGGATCAATTGGTTGTCCACCAATGTTGTTGGGATTTTTCTAGGTTTTTTTCAACATCCCTAGTAAATTCTTGGTATAGAGTAGTGCACCTTACCTAGGGGGATTTGAACCATGAACCTAGCAATATATTGTTTCCAAGGAAAACATTGTGGGATCCATACTTATCCAGAATAATAAAACAGAGGGCGATTTAATCACTAGACACATGTTGTGCCCACACAACAACCTCTGTTAACATGTAAATCGGTAGATGCGGACATTAATTTATCCCCATAGATCCACCTGGATATAGAACAAAAGAAGATGGAGCAAGACGATTTCCCTAGGTTACAATCATTGAATTTAACTACCAAAGAAGGGACAGATAACATACCTTATGAATCGCTTTCCTTATGTCTTTGTTGATCCTGCTTTACTCCAATGTCCCTATGAGATCATATCTGCAATAACACAAATCAACCAACGTGAAAGAAACAATAGTGAAATTCAATGACAACCTAAACATGTGATCAAGGAGTCATGTAATAAAATATCAATCATTTTATGGGAAAGAGGCATGCCACCGTATTATATTAATGAAAGGTAGAAGATACAACTGAATCACCTTGATGTCGCAAGTTCCCTTTCAGTGGCCCTTTGTTCTGACACACACATACATTTGCTCTGAAATTTTCATGAAGATTTCTCTCAAAAGCTTGATGGATGAATGGAGACCTCAAGCATCACTTGAAATAGGATTCTTCACACAATCTTCAACCTATTTTTTCATCAATTTTCTATGCTTCTTTATGCTTGTACCTCCAACCTTTTCCATGAGAAGCCTACCATTATATAGGAGAAGATGAAGTGGTTAAAGAGATGAGGATGATCCCATCAAATCAGAGAATTCAGTAGGATCGTAACCATACGGACGCCACCTCATATTTCTAGAAGATTCCACTTCTAGAAGATGCTAGAACTTATTTCCTCTTTTAGATTTAAAGCATCGTTGTGACCTGCCTATATAACAGCCTGCGAAAATCCCGTGGGTTGGCTATAGTGAAGCCTGCGGAAATCAAGGATTTCCGCAATGGGAGAAGCCCGCGGTGACCTTCCAAAAATGCATCTTGCAAGGGTGGAAAGAGGTTTCTTTTTTAAGGAAAAAGATCATATTGAGAACTTGAACACATGTTTATGTAATCATCATCAGGGTGACCAAAATAATGTGTAACAGAATGCCCCCCAAAGTATGAGGTTGGAACTCGAGATAGCCGAAATACTTTGTAAAATAAGCGTGTATGTGTCAAGAACTAGGGGCGCACCAATCAGGAACCTACAAACAATCAAGCATCTGTACAATATCACACCATGTCTGAAGTAGGCATTCCCATGTTCAGACCATAAATGATTGAAATCATAAATGTAGGTCATGGCCACCAATTATACGACATGGATCCATGTCAACAAGATTCTGCATAGACACTAGGAATACACTGTGGATCCATGCATCAAAAACTCAAGTATGAACATAGCCATGAGACATACAAGGTGAATCTATGTGTCAAAACAAATCACAAATACTCCATCGCAACCTGGACCAAAAAATGATGAAGTCCAGGGTCTTCAATCCATCGTCTGTTAGTACGATTCTAGTCATGTGATTACAGATGTTGAAGTCTGGCATGAATAGAAACCACTTGATTACCAGTCATTAATGAAAATTGTTAACAAGTGTGAGGGAAATCACCATTGATTTCAATGACTCCCAAGGTACTCCATTGATTTCTAAAATCAATGACTCCCAAGGTATAAATGAGTTGAATTCGAACACTTGACAGAATCTCTCGATCAAGGATCAATGATGTGAATCCACTGTCTAAAGTGAAGAAACCTTCCATTGAGACATGCGGGCTCTAATGTATTAAATAATTTCTAAGTCTTTTCCTGGATAATGAGTTGAAGTCGACAGGAAAAGACTCGTCACAGGAGGGCCTTTATGTATCCCCCATCAATGACACGAAACAAGTAACAAATTTAGGGTAGAGAAAAATATATATGTGACTTGGGACTGACATAGGGAAGGCTGACATGGTAAGAATAGACAATTGCAGATGACCGACTTGATAGAAGGGTTCAGTTGAACTTCTCTTGAACATATGAATGACATGACAATGATCTTGGTAGTATTGACTCAAAGACAACCCAAGATGTGAACTTGCATAAGTTTAGACAAGAGACAAATGGATTACCCAACCCATATTCAAATGACGAAGAGGGGTGTCATGTTCAAGATCGACATTTACTTCCATTAATACAAATACAGAGACACATTCCTTTCCCAAATTTTCCCCCACCATTTTTGGTGAGTACCTCTTTATTTTTACGCAAGCTTGAGGAGGATAACATATGCTTATCAATTTAAGCTCATCCTTCGGACGAGTCCCTCGGAGTATATTTAACGAACCCTAAGAAGGAGTGGTTTGGTCCCATGCGGGACTTTCGATGTTTGTTTAATGAGTCCAAAGGTAGAAAACTCGGGGGTTTTCATATTTTGAGAGTCTGAAAAACACTTAAAGAGAACTCTCCCAGTTCCTTTTTCGTAAATGAGTTCGACAGGACCGAAAAAGTGATAAACTATCACCCATCAAACATTTTCTTCAAATACTTTTATGAGCGTGAAAAGAACAAAGTCGCTCGACAATATTTTCGTTTTTAAGGAGCATGAAAAGAGATTAAAGACTTCTCCAATGGTTTCGTTGTTTTCGTGTTACCATAACGAGTACGAAAAGATGACAAAAGTATACTCGGTTACATTCTCATTGATTTTCGAGCCCGAGAATGAACAAATACTATGCTCGAGGTTTTTGTCTGAAAAATCTTAAAACGTAATTGTATATGCGACAAAAATAGAAAAAATCACAAAAAACTGTCCATAATTCATTGTTCAAGGTCCTAAGTTTTTTCCTACAAGAAACAAAACATTTACAAGACCTTTAGGGTTTATGGGTTTTTGACTAAAATGTGTTTATATAAAACAAAATATTATGAAAAATGATAAAAAAGTAATAAATAGAAGTAAAAAGTCTTTTTCACCATTTTATTTGCACTTTGTCAAAAACTTACCAAAAACCCTTGTTTTTTACCTCTACTTCGGCGACGGATTGCGGAGGCTACAGGGGATCATTCAATGAACGGATTCGTAAAAGAGGTAAGCATCTCATCTTCTATCTTTTCAACGGATTAATTTTTGTTTTGATGGTAAAAAATCAAGATTTTATTATTATTTGGGACTGCTAGTCATGCATTGGGGCCGTCGCGAGTGCCCTATAACGGGCCATGCAGAAATCAACGATTTTCGCATGTGCGTTAAGGCACACTCGTGGAAATTCCGCACTTTACTTGAAGCTTGATCGCGACGGGAAAACTAAAAGGAAAAGTGAACGTTGAACCAACAAAAATCCCAAAAATGTTGAAAAAGTGTGCTAAAGATCTTCTTTGTTCCCCATGCAAGTGTTTGTTTACAAAGATGTTGGAATGGAGAGAGTGTGAGCATGAAGAAGATGATATTATGGATTTAAATGATCTAGGGACTGTGAATTCTCTCTGGAAATGTGGTCCATTAAAATTCTTCAAAGTGTAGGGCATGAGATCCCAACGAAGATTACTAGAATACATGGTTCATATGTAGGATTCATAACAACAAGTATTCCACATGGGTGTTCATGTCCTCTCTTTGGATATTGAGGATATTTATTTCCTGACGGGGTTGTCACGCTGTGGGGCACGTGTGACTCTGACAGGTGGTTGAGGTGGTGGCTTGCCCATGAGTGAGTACATCCGTCGACATTGTGAACCTGATGCCGAAAGATGTAAAGGAAAAGTAGCAATCCGAGGTGTGATAGATTTGACCCTCAGAACCATCCTTTTCACTATTGCACGAATGGCAGGGAGTTCTTCGCCACACATGGTACTCCAAAGTTACTTTCAATATGTTATTGAATGCTTGGATCCTCGAGTCTTGAATTGGTGTGATGGTGTATTATGCAGCATGAAAATCCAACTCACAAAAAGCAAGAATGGGGACCCAACACAGTTCGATTATGGGTCCATTTTAGCATATTTCTTCCTAGAAAGAGTTCCACACCTACGCTTACAGGTGGAATGGGGAATACCAGCCCCGAGAGACCCACGAATGAAAAGATGGTGTGACTTGATGACACGACATGTGGCGGGATGGATTGTGAAGTATGATGATGCATTCTTCAATTGGTTGGGACCGCAAATCCTGATGATTGATGATTATGCTTATGTCGGTCTAGACTTTCGGAGTGATCCAGATTTGGTTCTCCCTGAGGGATCTCAGTGGGGAGATCTATGTAATAAAGACATTTTTTTTTTACAATGTTTTTATGAGTTTTTTTTTTTAAATATTTAATGTTTTTGTGTTTTCAATCAAAAGACTAATAAAAAAAATTCGATCATGCAGATGTAGGGTCACATCGACCCCCAGGATCTTCTCCTATTCAGAGGCGAGGAGAGACACGTGTAGTAGTTTGATGGGATGTTGAGGATTATGATGTGATAGAGAAGAACCTGGAAGGCTTGACGGCAAACATCCTTGATATATCCATCGAGAAGATCCCGAGGAGTTATCAATGCCATATTGTAGGAGTATCCTGCTCACTTAGTCGGTTACTACATAGGGTAGCGAGAGAAATAGTATGCTATCATGAGAGGCATCCATGATGCCATTTTGTAGGGGCCATGGGCTCTATATTTTGATATTTTGATCTTCGGATGAAAACTCTTTTTGTAAACATTATATCATTATATATATATACATGAGGTTTTTACCAGTTTACTCTGCTTTTTGTACAATATGTGAAATGTGATTGGAATTACAAATGTCTCAAATGTCTGTCTAATACATAATTAGCTAGAGTATCAGTTAATGTATTTAGACATCTAGGAATGTGTTGATATTCAAAATAATCGAAATGGCGTTCCAAGAGGCGGATTCGTAAATATACCCGTAATAGAGTAGAGCTTCAGATAGTATAGACATTGTTTAACTGCAGTACTACTAGCTATGAATCAAGTCGTATAATGAAGTGATGAATCCCAAGTGAAATAGCACTAGTCAATAATTCGATCACTGCGCTATACTCTGCGATATTATTGGTCGCTCGATCGAGACAAACACCTTGTAGACAAATAAGTTTGTTTGAGGGTGTATAGATTGTCCAAGCAACATAAGCCAAATTTTGGGTACTATGGCTAGCACCATCGGCGAAGCCATTATAAGGTAGCAAAAACACCGACATATGGAGACCAAACACAATGCAGGGTAAGTAGCTAGGGGTAAAAGTCAAATAGCAGAAACACAATAAAGTAACACACAAGAGCATGATACAGTAAAAATACAAGTGCTTATGCAGAGATAGGATAAGCGTAGTATTTCTTCAAGTAAAGCCCATTTTTGGGTTCACTCAAAGGAATGCCATCGTAATATACTAACTTGTATTCTCCCTTCTCCAACACTCTTTTAACAATATAAGGGGCCTGCCACATAGCCTCAAATTTTTCAGCTCCTACCAAATCACGATCTTGTTCATAGAGGAGAACTAAATCACCTTTAGAGAACACGTGTGGCTTGACATGTTTGTTGTATTGGGATTTTACGCATTTCTTCTGGGTTTCAATAACTAGGGTGGCATCACGACGGGTTTCGTCCAATTACATAAGATACAACAGACGTTCCTCCTCAGCAGAGGTGTTTGGGAGGAGTTTGACAGCTAGTTTTAACGATGGAATTTCACATTCAATCGGTATAACAACTTCTAAACCATACACTAATTGGAAGGGTGTAAATCCCATGGTTGACTTCACGGATGTCCAATAGGCCCACAATGCTGAGAACAACATCGTGTGACAACTCATTTTGTGAATTCCGATAATCCGTCGAAGCATGGTAATAAGTACTTTGTTTATTGCTTCGACTTGGTCGTTGGCCTGTGGATAGTAGGGGGTTGAGTTTTCATGTCGAAGACACAACGTTTTCGTAAGCTCAGACATCATAAAGTTTTGAAACTGGCTATTGTGATGGGTAACGATAGCCTGTGGGATTCCAAATCGTGTAATAATGTGATTAAAGATGAATAGGGCTGCAATTTTTCCCATGTTGTCAAATGTAGGCATCGCCTTAGCCCACTTTGTGAAATAATGTATGGAGACAATAATGTACCCACGCCCCTCGGTCGAGTGAGGGTGACATGTCATGAAATTGATACCCCATTTAGAGAAAGGGCCAACAGAAACTACAGGGTGTAAGGGAGTGATATGAGATCTTATCTTATTGTTGTATGTTTGGCAAGCATGGCATTTTTGGATGGCAAGAATATAATCTTTGAATAGAGAAGGCCAAAAATACCTGGCGCATAAGATCTTTTGGGAAGTAGCATACCCAGACATGTGACCACCACATGCTCTAGAGTGGCAGTCATTTAAATCTTTCTCAACTTCATCATGGGTGAGACAGTGTCGAAAAACAGAGTCAACCCCACAGTGATAAAGAGTGTCATCAAGGATGATGTACTGATGGGCTTGGTAGCATATTCGACGATGGTCAGTGCTAGACAAATCGGGCCAGAAAATCATAATTCGGAGATAAACAATAATATCCCCATACCAAAGGTCATCAGAACTTATCAGAAAAAGAGACTCATCGGGTAAAGAGTCCTCTGCTATGTTTTATGTCTCAATGCAGGGAAGGTCACATATCAGTTCAACAAACACCAAGGATTTCTTAGACTTAGCACGTTCGAATTCTAAGTCAAACTCCTAGAGAATGACTATCCATTTGGATTATTTTCCCCCGTGCAATTGGCGGCTAAGAATTTGTTGCATGGGGATGCAATCGGAAATTATAGTGGTATTGCGGACTAAGATATAGTGATGGAATCGTTGGACAACTTGGAAAGATGCCAAGGATAGTTTTTCAACATGTAAATACTTGGCTTCAGTAGTCATGAGACTCCGACTCAAATAATAAATGACATGTTCGTCGTGTAAATCATCTTCTTGGACCAGAATCATGGTGATGGTCGAATCTGAAGCAGCGATATAAAGGAAATAATCTCGACTATAATCTGGCGTGAAAAGTAGTGGGGTACGGGTTAAAGTCAATTTCAAAGCGTCAAAGGCTTTGTTGGCAGTGGTGTCCCATACAAATTTAGAGCCTTTCTTTAATAGTCAAGTAAATTCGAGTGTTAACTCAGCATAGTTTGGGATAAAACGACGTAGAAAGTTTGCCTTCCCTTGCAAACTTTATAGTTGGTGAAGTGAAGAAGGAGGAGGGAGATTTAGAATCGCCTCAACTTTCAAAGGATCTACCCTGATCCCTTGACGTAACATAATAAAACCCAAGAGTCGGTCGGATTCCACACAAAAGACACATTTGTGTGGATTTAAGCGTATATGATAGAACCGACAGTGAAGGAAAATGACTTGGAGGTGGGCTAGATGATCACTACGATGCATGGAATGTGTTGGTAGGTCATTTAAATATGGTTGTACAATGTGCTTAATATCATGAAAATCATAAGACATAGTACGTTGAAATGTTGCACGGACGTTCTTTAAACCGAAGGGCAGTTTCCGGTAGGCAAAAGTGCCCCAAGGACAAATGAAAGCGGTTTTGTGTTGATCTGCGGGTAAGATATTGATTTGATTATATCCAGAGAAACCATCCATCAAAGAGAAGATTTCACTTCCGGTGCAATCGTCGACGATTTGGTCAATGAAGGGGGTAGGAAAGTTGTCCTTAGGACAAGATTTGTCGATATCCCTATAATCAACACAGACATGGATCATACCTTGTTTCTTGTTAACTAGAACTAGATTGGATACCCAATCAGTCAAAGCCATTGGATAAATAAAGCCAACTTTAAGATGTTTTTCTACTTCAAGATTAATAATAGCAGCTTTACGGGGGTGGATCGGACGAAGTCTCTGTTGGATGGGTTTTGCGCCCGAGTACATCTTGATTTCGTGTACAACAATATCAGGGTCAATGCTAGGAATATCTTCATATCTCCACACGAAGATGTCACAAAATTCTTGGAAAAGTGACTTATATGTGACAACCTCCTTGTTGGAGCAGGAAGCTCCGATGTGGAAATTTTCAACAACTCCAGGTTTAATAGAGATGTCGAGGGTGATGGTGGGTGAAATGTTACTTAAGTTCCCTTCATATAACACATTGTGTGTGGAGTCAGGAACTGAAGCAATAACGACAACAGTCGATGGAGTCGAGATCCGTTAGTAACTCTCGATGGTGTGTTGTTCGAGAAAGAGAATGGAATAATGATATCCATCATCCCAAGGGGTATCTTCCATTGACAGAACCGACATAATCATATTGTTTGTGGGGAAAATAACGTGAAAAGGATCAGGAGACGAACCACTGAGAGAGGGAATAGAAGGGTCGATCGATTGAATGGTTTAGTAGGCAGATTCAATCGGACTTAAAGGCATTTGTTCATCGTAGCGAAGATAATCACCGAGTGCGGGTACTATCCATGGGTTAGAAGACATGGGAGTTTCACAGACGGAGGTGGATATCATGTTAATTGAGGCAACCAAAGGAGGTGGAATGTCGGGTGGTGGGATCGGAAATGTACCCATCAGAGTGGAATCGTTTAGTATACCGACCACACCAACATTCTCATACCCATGGGGTGTCTTTGCAATGAAAGGTACATTGTTGGTACATGTATCAGAGTTAAAGAAGGCCAATTGGTCTACTATAACTATCTTTCCCTTATGTACAAAGCGCACGATGCAGAAAAGAGTAGACACAACTGAACGCATGGAATCGTTCCAGTTACGGTCAGGTAAAAGGTTGTAATTTAGAGGAGCGTCAAATACCTCAACTTCAATGCTGACTGTTTTTCTTTCTAACATAATAGGCAAAGAAGGGAGGACATTGTAAGGTTTGAAGCCAGAGCCATTAAATTCTTTGAGCGTGTTGTGTGATTCAGTTAAGGAAGGAGAGCCAATGGCTTTCCAACATGCAATATACATGACACACATCGAGGCACCCTCGTCAATAACCGTTCTACAAATGTTCTTGTCGGCGACAACAACTTGTATTTGAAATGCAAGTTGAAGGGGTAACCTTGGAATGTGATCTTCCAAGTCAAAGATTATTAAATTTGTATCTGTAGGATCAATTCCATGGATAGCTTTCAACAGTGCCTTCTGTTGTGTAGGACAACTCTGAAGGACTTTGAGGGCTAACATCGCGGACAATACTTGGGTTAGATCCTCTACAATACTTTAGTTCTGGGTAGGATGCACATGAGGATTGAAAGCAGAATTTCGAACCACACCCTTAGGAGGAGGGCGAAGGACTGTATCGGAGCTTGATCATTCAAGATGAAGAGGATCGTTGGAAGGTGGAGCCAAGGGAGATTGTTGAACCAACAAAGGTGGTATATCACCAAATTTCTCCTTGGAGGAAGAGTAATCTTTGGCCCGAGTGGTAAGTGTGATGTCATTCTTCTTCGAATCACCATTACACATAAGGATGTAGGAGGTAGTGGAGGAAGAAGGTTGATCATGGATGACCAATTGAGCCTGTTGTTGAGAAGGGAAGGGCTGAGACAAGACAACAGGTGTAGGAGGTTTTGGGGTCCCTTGAAGTAACTTTGTGACATCAGAACGTCTTGGACAGTCCTTCGTGTAGTGATCATCACCACAGATAAGGCAAGGATAGCAAGTTTTGCGTTTGTCTTTATCATCAGCAGGTTATGACTTGGTTTTGTTGGATTGTTGGTTGTTATTTTTATCCTCCTTATTCCTACCCTTCGTTTTTTGGATTTATTCTTTCTGGTAGGAGTCGATTGAACAACATTCACTTCGAAAGTTTTACTGGTGGGAGGAGTGGGCACTGGAGCAGTTTGAACATTAGAAACATGGGATTTGGGCGTGGTGTGAGAGGCCTGTGCAAATTGAGGTTGAGCATGAAAAGCACCTATCACACCATCAGCGACATGAGAATATGATGGGGTTGTTGAGGTGGTCATGGTAGAAGGACGAGGTGCATCAGGGAGCATATCGTAAAGAGTACCCATTTGTGAATAAACGAGATCGAGATACTGGGCACGACTGATTGCATGTTCTTCTGTGACAACTCCACCCATAGAAATGTCTTTAGATATTTCATTCACGAAGGATTTCGTGAACCATTCTGCCAATAACTGATCGGGAATATTGAGTTTGATTAGACGTTGTCTTCATCTCCACTCATGAATGTGATCGGAGATATGAGTGGCTTTACTTTGTTTGAAAGAAATCAAAATCTCGATCCCTGTTTCATAACGAATTCGCAACTGGTAGTAAGTGAGGAAATCCATAGCTAGGGTATTAAAGTCGGAGAAGAAGCCTCGTGGTAATTCTATATACCACTTGGTCGCTGAACCCATGAGAGTTCGTTGAAAAAGACGTAACCGAATGGAGTCATCCATCAAAGAGTTGGATGAACACCAAAGGTGGAAAGTCATTACATGATTGTTTGGGTCGTCTCCTTGTTTACCATCGAACTTAGGAATGTTGGATAGTAGTTTGGTCGGTATGACGGGCCACTAAGGAGAGTGACAGATAGGGTCATTTAAAATTCTAGACAGATTAGGGAGGTTCAGGGTGGCTAAGAAGGGTAACTGTCTATTCACATGGGGGTACTGGTGACTTTGGGGAGGAAGTCTCGTAGGTATACCAGTAGGACCGTAAGTAGTTTTCATATAATGCGAAGATCCGGGTAGATTCGGTTGTTGGTGCGGAGGCATGTATCCCATAGGGTTGTACTGGTTAGGGATGTTCCCTTGAACAGGGACATTGGGTTGAACGTTCGAACCCCAAATGGGATTAGACATACCTGGGTATGGTTGGCCTGTACTAGGGGGTATGAAAGAGCTAGATTGAGGTTGTTTCCCCCCAGTCGGTTGAGGATTACCTTGGGTAATATAGTTCCAATACTAGGCCAAGGCTACAGGTATGTTTTATCCATAGGGTGGGGTAGGTGGGGGTTGTCCTCCAACCAGGGGTTTTGTCCCAATTGGGGGTTGTGTTCCAATTGGGATTTGACCTCCGAAAGGGGATTGTGTTTGTCCCCCAGGGTGAAATTGTCCACCAATAGGAATCTGATAATTAGGTGTGAAAGACTTAGTGGTGCCACTAGGGTCGGCGAAAGGTGGATAAGACCCTCTAGAGGGGGGTTGGGGAAGTGTCGGAATAAAATTGGCAACAGGATTGTGCCCAGGAGGAGAGAAAACTCCAGATGCTCCAAATGGAACCTGAGTAGGGATAGAGATAGAAGCATTTAACGCATGATATCCCGGGGGAAGTGATGGGGTGAGTCTAGGAGAAAGTGGTGTGCCAATGGGGGCTTGGCTAGCCTCCGTATTCCCGTTGGGAATAGTCGTAGTATTTGGGACCATTGTAGAATGGGCCATTTGAAGGGGTATGGTCGAGTTGGGATCCGCCGACTGGGTGTCAGAACTGCCAAACATATAGGCAGTCGTAATGGGAGAATGATATATATCAAAAGTTTCGGGTAGCTCGTGTTTGATGAATATATTGGCACTTGTGCCGGTGCCAAAAAGATCTTGTCTCAAAATGTGAGTAGACCAAAAGGGATCCTAACCTTCAGGGCCTATGAATGGTCTAGTTGGTCCTCCAGAAGTTTCAAAAATAATATCTCTAGAAGAATTTACCCGAAGAATACGTCTCTCGGAACTGTGAGGGATTTGAAAAGACTTTAGAGAATCAGTCACTCGGAATTGTTCTAAAGAGCCAGTTCCTTCCACTTGTGGAGTGGCAGTGTCTTGGACCTCACTCTATTGAGGAGAGCCCTCCAGTGGGTTGGTAGGAAAGGGTTGAGAACCTCCCATATCTTCTTGGGGTAGTCCTTGCATTCTACGTGAGTGGCATGGAGGGTCAATGTTGGTGGAGCTAAATATCTTACAAAAGAAACTCTATGGCCAACTATGGAAACAAACAACACTCGCTAGTAAAATCTAGGAATCAAACCAAGCAAACAAGACCTCCTTATTTTGAAGTCACTAGTTGGTGATGAAATCCAACGTCGCGAAGATGAGACAAGAAGGGGTTGGGCTAGGGTGGAAAAGTTACGTTGACGACCTACTTAACGGACTTACACCCTGGTGCAAACTCCCAGACATAATCGTGGGTATACCCTCCAAGGAGCTCGAGTGAGTCTGGCCAACGTCGATTCCAGGTACCGTGAAGACTTTCCCCTCCACAGTCACCTTGTGTAAGATCCTAAGAAGATAGGTTACTAAAGTTACCACAAACAACAGTGATTCCTGGGGAAACAGTCGACAGTCTGATCCACATGCAAGGGCAGGGTATCTAGCCTAGAATCAACTTGAGAAGCTTCCACTCATCTTTGTGGGTATACCTTCAAGCGACCCCCATAATACGTGCAATCTCTACACTGAGATCAACAAAGTAGGGTGAGTAACTCTCCCAATCTCAATGTGACCTCAGGTTTGACCCTTGTGTGAGAAGGGCTTCCCAGGACAAAATGTTGCAAATGGAATTTGACACTCCCTATCACAAGATACTATTGTGTGTTTTGTGCTTTGGAGAGTGTGTCTCATTGCCAGTCCAAATCTCTAGCCTAGCTAATGTTGGTGTAAAATATCCCTAGAAAAAGTTACTAGTTGAATTTTAGAGTTTCGTAATATTATTAAAGGTTGTCGTTACACAAGAGGGAGATGGGAATGAAACCAGTGTTGTATAATACTTTGACCCAATAATCATGCAAATAGAAATGAATGATGCAAACTTTTGTTCGATGAATTCTATCTACAGTAGGGAGAAGGTATCTTCTGGAACAATGTAAACTACGATGTACAATTCTTCTTCTTTTAAATACGGTACCAAACAATCATAAACGATGTAATTTCACTACTTGTTCTTTTTCAAATTTTTTGAATGCCAATATTTTCTGCATAAATGATCGCCTAAAAGACTTAAAAGACTTTAATTTTTTTTCTTTCGAACAACCAAACAGGAACGAAACTAAGAAAGGATAAGCAATCAATGAAAACAAAACACTCAACAAGCACCCAAATCGATCTTTCAATGAAGATAGAAACAAAAAGTGACAAGAAAAGGTTTCTTCAAATGTAAACAAGAAAATGGTTTTTCGATCATTAAGCAATCCGGGAGGTGTAACCAACCTATAATTCCAAATCCAAATGAATACTTTTAATCGATCAAGCACTCAGATGCAAGTCCAGAGATTATATCCTTGTCGATAAAAATAAAAAACAAAAATCGAAAAAAGATCCAAAGAGAGGCGTTCGATCCGAAATCAATCAAGATCAAATTGAAACAATCAGAAGAAGGCAATAACAGGTATCAAAAAAACCTTTCCCAGCTGACTGAAGAAAAAAACTGGGCAACAGTAGAGGTCAAGACCCAATCCAAAAAGTTTTCAAATGCCACCGCGGGCAGGCAGTATAACACAGTGCGGAAATGAGCGGTTTTCATAGGCCAATAATCATGCAGGTCATGGAAATCCCACACTGAAACAAACTACCAGGGGGGGGAAATAGAAGGTTTCCGCGAGCTACCTATAAGGTGCAGTGCGGACGTGTTTAAAAAATTAAGAAATTTTGAAAAAAGGGTAAAAGATCTAGATGTATTTTTAAACCCAGAGAGTGTGAATGGGTCTCTCAGAGACTCAGAGATTGATATCAAGTGAAAAGAATAGGTCAAAATAAAATGGCCAACAAAAAACCACAAACTAGTTGTCTCTCCCCAATGAAGTTGCCAATTTTGTTAACGGGTAAATCGGTAGATGCGGACATGAACTGATCCCCCTAGATCCACCTAGATCTAGAACAAAACAAGACAGAACAAGATGATTTCCCTAGGTTACAATCATTGAATTTAATCACCAAAGAAGGGACATATAACATACCTTATGAATCGCTTTCTTTATGTCTTTGTTGATCCTTCTTTACTCCAATGTCCCTATGAGATCAGATCTGCAATAACACAAATCACCCAACGTGAAAGCAACAATGTGAAATTCAATGACAACCTAAACGTGTGATCAAGGAGTCATGTAATAAAATATCAATCATTTTATGGGAAAGAGACATCCCACTGTATTATATTAATGAAAGGTAGAATACACAACCGAATCGCCTTGATGTTGCAAGTTCCCTTTCAGCGGCTCTTTGTTCTGACACACACATACATTTTCTCTAACATTTACATGAAGATTTATCTCAAAATCTTGATGGATGAATGGAGACCTCAAGCATCACTTGAAATAGGATTCTTCACACAGTCTTCAGCCTACTCTTTCATCAATTTTCTATGCTTGTACCTCCAACCCTTTCCATGAGAAGCCTACCATTATATAGGAGAAGCTGAAGTGGTTAAAGAGATTAGAATGATCCCATCAAATCAGAGAAGTCAGTAGGATCGTAACCATACGGACGCCACCTCATATTTCTAGAAGATTCCACTTCTAGAAGCTGCTAGAATTTCTTTCCTCTTTTAGCTTTAAAGTGTTGCCGCAACTTGCCTATATAATAGCCTGCAAAAATCCTGTGGTCTAGCTATAGTGCAGCCTGTAAAAATTAGGGATTTTCGCACTGTGTAAAGGGAGCAGCCCACTGCGGCCTTCCAAAAATGCATCTTGCAAGGGTGGAAAGAGGTTTCTTTTCTCACGAAAAAGATTATATTGGGAACCTTAACACATGTTTAAGTAATCATCATCAGGGTGACCAATATAATGTGTAACAACCTCCCTATTTTCTTCTCTTAATTTTTACCTAAGAGAAGAAATTGGGCCACCCTTCATTTTTTTCTATTGAAATCCTCACACCCTCTCCATCTTGCAAATAGAAAAGTGCATGTATTTCTTCCCTCTCTCCATAATTTTACATTTTCCAATCCTTTTCAGATCAATCTAACCCACCAATACACACTTTCGGCAATTTCCATTTCATATTCATTGATACATCACATATCGGGAGCACTTCTTCCCCTCTCGTCGATGCACTACTTGTTGATGAGTTTCTCTCTTTTGTCATCGATATGCCAACAAAAAAATTTCTATCCCTTGTCAACACTCAACATATTAACAATGATCTTATTTCTCTCAATGACATTGACCATGTTAGCTAAATGCTTTCATCTTGAACCTCTTTTATTCTCATCCAACTGAGCTACATATAGTTTCCCATGTTCGTGAAACTACTACAATTTCTAATGATTAATATTTCTAAGACTAACTGGATAACTGATGATTGATTTCCTACCTCACTTAATCCACATCATGAAGAAGTTGTAATTAAGTTTGTTTGTGTCACCATCATTTTTCATTACACATATCATACCATCATGCACCCTTTTTGCTTCTTGATTTTATGACTAACCATGATCATGAAAGTGTCATATATCATCAGATGGGTTAACTGCAACATCTATAGGTCTTTCACTAGCTCTAAACGACATTTTTTTATTTTTATGGATTTGTATTTATGTGTTACTAACACATTACATCAATTTCAATGGATAAACTAAAATCCTACGCAATACATATGACATAGGAACTGACATAACTGTATTCAATTGAAGCATCAACAAGAATGAGACCTGGAATTTCATTAAAAAATTCCTTTGACCACAATATTTTGGCATTCATCAAAGTGGTTTTTTTATCCCCAAAATGGGCCAACTATATGATTAGGATTTTAATGCCATGGAAAAAATAGAAATCTAAGGTCCATAAGTGCCAGAATGATCACCAAGGGTTTCCCATCAAGGAAGTCTCGCTAACCATGACCTTCACTAAACATGGATATACTTAAAACTTGGATGACTTTTTAAGGTGTCACATTGGAATCCCCTCCTTTTTCTCTTCGCATTGCAAAAAACGACACTTTAATCAGACATCGTACGAGAAAGTTATGGACTTTTAAACTCGAGCTCATGTTGATTCTTGTCGATAAAAGGACACTTTGAAATTTTTTGATTTGTCTTCCTTCGTACCAGATGAATTCCCACAACCTCCTCTGAAAGTTCCTTCAAACTCCTCTGAAAGCCTCAAAGAAGTTCCCACAAACTCCTCTGAGAGTTAATTCAAAATGCTCTAAAAGGAAAAGGAGGACTTAATTCAAAATGCTCTGAAAGGAAAAGGAGGACTTAATTCAAAATTCTCTAAAATGCAATGGAGTTAATTAAAAATGATCTTAAAGGAAAAGGAAGAGTTAATTCAAAATTCTCCAAAAGGAAAAGGAGGATTTAATTCAAAATGCTCTTAAATGCAGAGGAGTTAATTCAAAATTATCTGAAATGCAAGGGAGTTAATTCAAAATGTTCTAAAAGGAAAAGGAGTTAATTCAAAATGATTTGAAATGCAAAGGAGGAGTTAATTTAAAATTCTCTGAAAGGAAAAGGAGGAGTTAATTCAAAATTCTCCAAAATGGAGACAAAGTTCTACCAAACTTCGGTTCGTATGTTGACCATAACTATTGACTCAGATGCTTGTTTCACACGTTCCTTATATAATTGGAAAGGTCTTTCCAACATATACGACTTTATAGTTATACGATTTGAAAAATTACTCACCAAGTGTCTGCATTTTTTAGGATTAATATATGGCCTCTTGTCAGCAACCCCGGTGCACTATAATTGAAATCTAAGATCGCCCCACCAGTACTAAAAGACAAATCCAAAATGTAATTGTTATCTTTATTTCTCATAGTTACAAAGGCAATAAAGACAAAATGTTGGGAAATGAAGGGTCAAGGGGGTAGGTGGAAGGCCAAAAGTCACATTAAGACTCAATAAATACTAAAATTGTACCCAAAGAAGGGGTTTTTTAGCTCTTCAAACATTGTACACTTATGAACTATTTTGGGAATATAGTGTCAACTAAAATTGAGGAGTTTTCCTTGGAGATTTGATGTACCATTGCTGAAATTGTTAATATGGAGAAACTCATAGGGACAACTTTTTGATAGGGAGAAGAACTTGCATGTGTTGTTGTTTTGTTGCGAACTAATTCAAGCAGAATGTTTGTTGTTCACATGGGTTGTAAGAGCATGTTTTCTTATAGACTTTTTTGATGCAATTAATGTTTTTCTTGTAGTTTTGTTATTCTTTCTCATTTCTCTTTTCCTGAGAATATTAGTTGTCGATGTATTTGATGTAGTGACTTAGACTCTTCTGGTTATATATTCATGTGCATGTGTCATCTAACTTTATCTCTTCATTACAACTATCTAGGTGAAGTTATTGGTAGAGTTAGTTTCATGTCCTTTCTCATTCGGTTATGAATAATTTTCTTCTAGATAGGCTAGGATAGAGTAGAAGTATATTATATTTATTTCATGCATTTACATAGTCTTCATCTACATCTTTCATTTTCATAACCATCCATCATTCACCTTCATCAGTGGACCAGAATGCAACTAGTAAAAACAAAACCAAATATGGTTGTCAGATCATAATCTTGATGGGTTCTCTATTCCAAACAATGAGAGGTATAATTGGGAATTCTTACCAGGAGTAACCCCTATTGTTGAAAAAGGGATATTTCAATCTCGTCAATATAATTGGCACTAGAAGGACTTGATGAAAATCCTACCCATATGGAGTCATTTCAATTAAATTTTAACCATCCCATGGCTCCTCTTTTTACCTCTGTATGGGATTACCCTTTGAGTCTTTCGAGACCCAATGAGGTCATTCCACTCAAGACAGTCAATCTCTTGTCAAATCAAAAATTAGATGGTGAAGGGAATGCCTCCACATTCATGCACCTTAATTAGTTTTACATCACTCGAAAAAATCTAAATATTGTTCGTGACAATGAAACATGTCGACTATTCATCCTCGCATTTGAAGGGTGAATTAAAAACTAGTTTAGGACATTGCCAGGGAAATCTATTCATAGTTGGAAATATTTATCATTGATCATGAAGATTATGTTTATGACAAACTCTTTAATGAACTTGCAAAAATATGTAGGCTCGGAAACAAATCTATGGATAAATTATTTCTAAGAGTTATGCATATTTATTACATATTTATTGAAAATGAAAAACTCTTAGACCAAATCATTCTTAATTGGTTTTCATATCTTGTCTCTATTTATGAAGAGTGCAATCTGAATGATCAAATCATCTCCCATTCACAATATTTAGGTCTGGTCACAAAAGATACGAGGTACACGATCCCTAACCAACACTCTGTCACAGTTGTAGGTGAATCCTTATCAGAAATCTTAGACCCCTTAGCCTAAGAGTGTGAACCATTTACCTCCCCCCCGTTATAAAATCATGAATATAATTTGGTCTGTGATGAATCTTCTATTGAATAAATACCATAATTTTAAGAACCCAAATATCTCCATTCCCTTTATACAAATATGTTTGGCGATGATCACTCACATGAACACCCGCCTATTTATCATGTAGTATAGCCTGTACAATTTTCTTACAACAGAACATTGAATGATAAATCAGAACAACAAGATTTCTAAGCCTTGACCGATCAAGAAATCAGTCTTCATGATAGTCCATACAAGATGCACAAATTTCTAACTCATTTTCCATTTATGGGACATACTGAATCACAATTTGATCTCGATGACCTCGTTTTCAATGACTAATTTCCTATTTTGGAATTGAACGTGAATGCTAACCTATAATTTGTTGCTTCTTCAAAATATGAAATTTTTTACCTCGATGCACAAATGTTACTCACAGAAAATGTAAAGCATGCAGAGCACAATGAGTTTTTGGGTCTTCATCAAGAAGACACAATAAATGAACAACCCATAATCATATGAAGCATGGGAAATATCAAGTTGATCCGAGAGAGGCCATCACCTAAATATTATCTAGAATTACATGTTAATCCTCAAGGGAAAATTCATCAATCATCCTTGAATGTTATCTCAACACTCCAAAAATCCTCACATGATTTTGTTGATGTCAAAGGATAAGGTTTGGAGGCATATTTCACTTAATGTTTCCATCCGACAATCATATATCATCTCTATGCTCAACATGTGGGGTATGTGAAATATGGACTCAGGGAGATTTTCCCAGATAATGAAGCACTCCAATTTCAAACAATAGTTATATCATGCGTTCATTGTCCTACATAAACCCATGGGAGGAGTGACACCACCCACTTTGAGACTCTCTCACAAGATACATTGCATGAAAATTTCATTTGTGAGTCTCATCAGGTATGTCATTTGCTTTCGATTTCCTTCCAACAACCATATGACGATCATTGTAAATTATGTGATAGAATTGAGTCCTAGTTGGAGAAATCCTACATGTCTACTTGTATCATGAATCATAACACTGGAAAATTCAACTTGCTAGGTGGAGACTTGATTGAATCAATATTTACTATATTTCACCTCTTAATACTCTATTCGTCGTGATTGAACTTTAATGAACATGTGAGTTTTGGTTTGGAGTTATTTGATTAGTTGCATTGGAATTATGCTTTTACTTAGCCTTCCTTCAGCCAGTGTAGGATAGAGTAGGAATAGGATTAGCATAGTTCTTTTACTTCCTATATTCCTGCATATCTTAGATGTTTTCTTTTGTTTTGTTTGAATAGCATAGATTTTTGGTTTGTCTTGGTTTCTTCAATAAAGGGCACCAACTACTATTAGTTTAGTTTGTAGCTTGTGATGACTTGATTTAGTTTAAGTTCCTTTTTGTACAAAATATTTCTCTTTTCCATTTTATGCATTTCATTTTTCGTCATTTGTCTAAAATCTTAGCTTAAATTTGATTATCATGAGGAAACCCTATCCAGAATTCATTATGAATCTCTATTGAAAGATTCATGTTTGCTTCAACGACATTCACCATTGAACAACTTACTATCTTGAGCGACTGAAAAAGCATCTGATGTAGAATACTTTACATATTGGGGGAAAATAGAATCTGAGTTGAAGGAATCCTACAGCTTGTTCATGTCTTTATTGTTTGTAATCCACATTGGTTGTACAAACCCTGTTGATCTATCTTTCGATAGTTGTATTACCCACAAAAAATATTCCACTCGATAGACAAACATTCAAGATAAGTCTACTATGCCTCTTTTCTGGAATATTGGCCACATGAACTGGTAAAACTCACAATGTGACTTCGTACATCCAACAAGTACGATTCCTTGCTTGTTCAAATATTCATCTTTTGGTTTAGTGTTTTTTTATAGCCTGGATACATTCTTCAATTCTTTTTTCATGATTGATACATTTATGAACATGTTTTTTGGGGAGGGAGTCGTCTTATTTAACATTTCCTTTTATTATATCTTCCAAGTGGTTAAACATGCATGTTTTAAAATGGATAATAAATAAATCTAAATAATTGGTCACGAGTTTTAATTATTGATATGTGTCTTCTACTTGTATGCAGATCTTGACCATGGAAGGCTATGCTCACCTAAAGAGAAGAGCATGGCTCGAAGAAAACACATGGCTTCATAGAATTTGACTTGATCATGGAACGTGTCACTCAACAACTTTATTCACCAATTTTCTTTTGGGATTATACCTTTTAACCTGCTACACATGATTGTTTGAGTCATTTCTGAAATTTCTGAGTTGAAATCAATTTAATGTCTTCAACAATTTCTCCATGTAGGTACAAATGCAAAATTAGAACAATGTTCAATCGATCATTTCATGTTGTAGAACATATTTTAAAGATGGAAGACATAGAGAGTGAAGCTCCCACATAGCTAGAGAAAAGAATATCATGGGTGATAAATGGAAGTC
>ML827355.1:146309-156881 GCA_009831015.1 Picea engelmannii | reverse complement strand
AAAAAAAAAAGAGAAAGAAAAAAGAAAAGAAAAAGAAAAAAGAAAAGAAAAATAAAAGAAAAAAGAAGAAAAAGAAAAAGAGGGCATAAAATAATTGAAACAAAAGCCCCATGCAATAATAGTAACTTGGCCATACCTTTCAAGCATGGCCAAGTTCTTTTTAAATTTAATGTTGATAGGGTAGTGAATGATTTGGCTAAACAGAGTAATCTTAGACAAATGTGTTTAGGTTAGATTAGTGAATAAATATGATCAGACTGTCTAATCCTGGTCAGATAGCCCTAGGGTAGAGTAATTTCTTAACCCAACAGTTTAATCTGGGTTAATTGTCATAGGAAGATAGGTTAGCATGTAGGTCAGTTGCTCCATTTGTTTCACCCCAATAAAACCAGCTTGATGTAAAAGGTTGCACCATGTCTCAAAAGCCTAAAAGATAGTTGGCCGAACCCCCTTAGTGATGTCTATTTGAAAGGTATGAGAAAAACCCATAAAATGATTTTATCGTAAGTTCTCTCAGCACATGTGTTCCCCACTTCTGATTTATACCTCCTGCACATATCAACGGTCCTGATCGCGATGCTCAGATCTATGGTGTACAGAGCATTTCGGACCCCCCCCGACCATTCTGCTTTTAACCGGGGGGGTCCGAAATCGGAAATAAGACTTGCGCACATCTGGACGACCCAGAAACGAGCACTTAAATCAACGATCCAGATTTGATTCTGGACCCCCCCGTCCGTTCTGCTTTTAATGGAGGGGGGGGGGTGTCTGAAATGAATGATAAATGACGCGCTAAGATCTGCGGCCAGGAATAGGGCGCATAGATCAACGACCCTAATTAGATTTCGGACCCCCCTGATGATCTGCTTTTAACCGAGGGGGGGGGGGTCCAGAATGGTTTTTCCCTCTGGCGGGCCCTTTTTCACACGTCGCGTCAGCCTATTGGTCCCAAAGTCCCATCACCATTTGCTATCTTACAGCTCCCGTCACTCATGGACGCCATATTCCACTTGTTCCACTTGCTCCCGAGTTATGTCACATCCCCATAACTGCTGTCAGACCCCTACCCCTTTTCACTCATGAACAACCCCTTATAGCGACTTTCACCTCCAATCCCTAGTAGCCACGTCACCCATCCGTATGTTTTGGGCCACCGTCACCTGCCATCTCACCCCCAAGTGGCCCGTTGTCCATTTATTACTGGATAACATACCCGTTATCCTGCTGACCCGTCTCCCGCATCAAACCGACTCCATTTTTGAATAAAATTACTGTTCTCCCCCATTTTCGCTGTTCACTCGTCGCACCAGAAAATCTCATAGCCAGCCCCTCCATTACATCCTGTCACATTCATCCACAGTCAGTCGACCCCACTAACTTCGTGTTTATTGCAGGTACTATTGCAGAGATGGAGCCAAAGCCAGACAAGCAGAAGGAGAGGAGAATCCTTTTCTCCCGCCTCCTGTCGACCTGGACAAAATCCCATTGGTCAACAAAGACAGATTGATCGCTGATACCAAGTGTGATTTCAATTTTTCAGATCTCCAGTCATGGCTCCGAGAGGTTTTCCTGGACCAAAGCGATGAAATTGGACTCTGGGAGTCCAATTTTCCCCTTTACCTCTTTCTCCAGATCCACCATTTTCTCGAGTTTGCACTTAAATGCCAAGCTCACTATATTCCTGAACAAAGAGTTGTCATCTCCTCTTCCGAAGACACCCTGTTCCTCATCACTCCCGAAGACATAGACTAGATGATGCAAATTCCCCGTGCCGAATCTGCGTCCCCTTTCAACCTAGAAATCCTTACTGAGTTATACCAGAAGATGACTTTTCCCCAAAGAGCTCAAATTTTCGAACTTTTCCTTCCCACCTTCGCTCAATTCCCTTCCACAAATAGCCCTTACCCATCATCCATGTTCTCCACCAAGGGAAACCAGGTCATTTCCTCCCTTTGTTCTCTGTTAGGTTACTATTCCGACCAGTGGGTAGATGAGCCCATTCTGGGTTTTCTATCCATTTTCTCCAATGATGAAAAACCCACAACACAGTTTGATTACAACACCTTCTTGGCCGACAATATTCACGAACAGTTCATGAATTTTGGCATGGAAGGCATGTTCAGATATTTGTCTATAATGGCATACATGTTCGTCTACTTTCGAGCAGATAAATTTAGTTTTTCCATGCAGAATATGGACGCAGATGGAAGGCCTCAGCCAGTCACAGCATGGACCTCTTTGTTGAAGCTTAACTCCACAGAGTACAACTTCAAATCATTCATTGACCTATTCTACAACCCTGTGGTAAGCATCTTGAGTGGCAGGCCCGAGCCTCGAATAAACGACGAAGTCCAGAGAATTCTGCATCTCTCGGACAACACCAAGACCAGAGATTGGTACTTGTATCAAAACCATACCGAGATTAGAGTATTCATGTGCGAGTTGGCACCTTACAAGATGCCTAAGTATGTGTCGGTAAGAATTTTTTCTCTAGAATACATAAGACAAATCATGAATTCAGATGATATCCATTTCGTGTCTTTGAAGAAAAAGCAGTAGCTTTGGATCAAGGGGCAGATTGGCTCCTTCATATGCAGCAGTCGAGGCACCGAAGAAGAAGCTGACCGGATGCTGAGAGAGATGAAGTTTTTCTTAAGATTCCCATGGCACTATGATCCATATGGGATCATCTCAGAAATGCAGGTGAAGAACAAGAATATCCTGTATGTTCACGAAGCTAAGCCCGAGATTGAGAAATTCGCTAATCAGACGGTGTGGGTGCCTGACACCTTGATTGAAGTGGAACAACAGGTTCTCCCTACCACTGTGCCACAACTGCCTCGACAAGAATCATCTCCGCCTGTCATGGAGGTGTCATCTGAAGAGTTCCAGTTACATACTAAGAGGCCCAAGAAAACCACAGTTCCCAGGCCTACTGGGGAGAAATAGGTCCCACCTACCATAGTGACTAAGTCTGTCATTCCACCCTTCGAGTCGAGCCTGCATAAGGAAATCACCCCAGTTGTGCCGAAGAAATTCACAGACTCCCCACTAGACACTCAGTCGGGCAAGACTGGGCCCAAGTTTAGTATTTTCGAGAAGTACGAGCTGATTAAGAAAAAGAATCAGACTCTTACCACCAGCACCTATGCTCAATTTCGAAAGAAGACGTCAACTGCGCAACACAGGCTGCTGTCTGCATTTGACATAAAAAAGGGAAGGATAAACATGGCCTTCCTCTAGGCGCGGGTACCAGACCCCAAGGTAATTACAGACTACAAGAGGGCCACCTTCGAGTTCCAAACGAAGGACGTGCACCCCGCAGATCAGATGGATCTGCACAAACAAACATGAGAGATGGTATTCCATATGTTGTCACATGCTTTAGCTTCTGCAACAAAATTATAGGTATCATTGAACAATGCTCAGACGCAGCTCAAGATGGAGAATATTTCATCCTTAACAAAGGATAACAAAATTAAAACTTTGGAGGAGCTGGTCCTCAAGATCGGCTATGATCCCTCAAACGTCAAAGCTCTAGAAGAGATGATAAAGAAGAAGAATGCAGATATCGTCTCCTTGAGGAAACAACTAAAGATCCCTCCTACAGAAGACTCGCAGGTAAAAGAGATAGCAGAGAAAGAAGGCAAGAAAGACGAAATGCTCAAACTGCTTATGGAACAGAATGCACAGCTCAAAGAAATGAAAGTAGAGATTATTAAAAGAGAAGGAATAGATGAAGTCAATGGAAGTAATTCCATTGAGTGCCATTCCAATTTAAGGAGCAATCACAACAGCAGTGACAACAATCCCAACTGCAACACCAGTGACACCCCAAGAGGGGACAACCGACCTCGCCAAATCCATGGAAAAGGTGAACCTGCAAGAGACAGAAATCAACAGGTTTAAGAAGGAAGTTGAGAACCTACAGGAACTCAAAAGTTTTTTCCAGACCAGTCTCTCCAAAGAAAAGAAGGTAACTGAGCAGCTTAGAAAGGAACTACAGCAGCTCCAAAATCAAACAGTGGCAGGGAAGACTTTGGCTGAGGTCAAAGAGAATGTATGGACAGACATCACAAAGTCCATAAATGAAATCTGGCCCATGATCCAAATCATGTTTGAGCAGAACGAGTTGGTCCAGAGGAGTAAACATGCTATTGAGAAAATCAGGGTAGAATTGGGAGATAGACCAACTCAGGCAAATGATATCATCAAATTTCTCAATTCTAAGACCAGAGAAGAACTAGAAGAGCTGAAGATAGAAGACATAACAGAGACTATCCTTGAGGTCAAAAGAGTTTTGACCAAAAGAGGTTTAATGCTTCAAATGGAAGAAAAGGATCAGATCATGGACCAGGGGGTACAAAGGTTTTTCAGCAAGATTGAGGCTCTCCAGAAGAAAGGTCTCCCCGGTCTGAAGGTTATTAAAGATAAACTGATGACACTCCCAGATTGCAAAAAGAGACTGTCTGAAGTGTCTAAGGACAGTTCAAAGTTTGTTGGCATACAAGGGAGCATCACCAACAAAGCATTCCTGGATTCTCTTCAGTTGGACATCAGTATCCAACACAAGATTCGATACATTTTCCTCACTAAGCCCACTTTCACCAAATATACGGAAATGGATGAAGTGTATCAGAGACTACTCAAAGTCATTGTGCCTAGTAATCTCATATGGGAGGAACTCTGCGATCTGCTTGATTAGCAGACGAGCTGACCGTCCAGTCACCTATCTAGTCATATGAGGTCATGCAAAGGCTTCATCAACGGTCTACCCAGAATTTCTGCATGCAATTGCACCAAGTCATCAAGAAGTTTGATTAGTTAAATTAGTTAGGCTAAAAATAGAATAAGCACATCCTGATCAGTTATGATAGGAACGTTTGTAGTTTGAATTATAAATACTTCATCTTTCAAAGTATTGGGGGTTGTTGATCTTTACACCCTGACGCTATCAGACTGTAACATTTTTTGAAGAGATCTGCCATTAATAAAGAGGAAGCACTTTTACAGGATTCTTGCGTGTATTCACTGGTGATGTTTATTCTCTAAGTTGAATGTTATTATGCTTTGTTATCACATTGTTTTCTGAAACTAATCTTTAAGAGTAACATATGTTGCAGTATTTATCTTGGATACCCTGTTTCCGACTTTAAAGATTTCAATGTTTATCTTCTAATGTTTTCAATTAAGAAATTCTTAACTGCTTCTTAGTTGAATTTATCTTTCTCATCTTTTCTTCTGTCCATCGTTTAAGCTATTAAAGATCAAGTGAGTATATTATCTCACCCTGTGGAAGTATTCCTTTACGTTTCTGGTTTATATCTCATGTTTATTATAACATAGACCCCATAGCCCAATGGAGGTGTATACTGTCTCAACCAATTCAAAATACACTTTGACAACAAAACCTACCTATTTCTTTACCTAGCCTAATATCTAAATTGAAAACATAGCTAAATCATATAGAGAGATCCCTCTCTGAAGCTGGAAGGGCTAGATCCCAACTTTAAAAGTGGTTGGATAAAGTTACCTTTGTAGATTTCTTCTTTTTCAACCTCTAGGAAATTTACCAAGTGCTAAGATAATGGCGACTCCACTCGGGAAGAACTAAAAATTGATAATTTCACGTTTTTATTTCCCCTAAAAAGAACGTTCAAATTTGAAAAGAAAATAATGTTTAGAGGTTGACCAAACTTTGTACATATTATTTTCAGACTTGCAAAATTAAAAAATATATAGATACAAAAAATGAAAAAAAACAGTTCTGGCTCCCAAGAAAGTTCATACTCGATCTCATCCAATCCCAGAACCCGCAATAGTGATAGATAACCCCGAACAGTTTCTCAGGTGAAAGTCCTTAGCTGCCAGTTCAGTGAGTCATATTCTCCTTCATAAGTCTCCTTCCTTTTCCGAGAAGCCTATTGCCTCTCAAAACTCCAACCTTGAAACTTTTCCACAACGAAGCCTGGTTAGAACACGGTCTGACAGTTTTGTGACTGAAATCATTTTTGACCCAACTGCATTGCAACCCCGAACCCCCGAAGTTCAGTCTCCCACGACTAAACCTCAAATCACTCTCTCAACACTATCCAGTCCCTCCTCGTCCTCGTCTTCAGCCGCTACCTCGCCGACCATCCAGGTTGTCATCTCGCCTCCTCCACCCATCATGGCAGCTCAATATGCTCCTCTGGTGTTGGTTGCGCCGCTACAGGCCATGCCCCAAGACTATCAAACTAGACTCCCACAGTTCGACGCAACGAGACCTTTAAACACCCAACAACATGTTGAAAAAATGAATGATTATTTTGACCTTCAAGAAGTTGATGAGGCTGACGTTCAAATGAGATTGTTTTCCCAAAGTTTGACAGGTGACGTCAAAAAATGGTTCAAAGCTTTACCTGTCGCCTCAGTCCCTGACCTTGTTGCATTCCAAAGGAGTTTTTTGGACAGATGGGAGGTAAAGAAAAACCATCTCCAAATACTGTCAGAATACGAGAATATAAGAAGAAATCAAGGTGAGACGATACAATATTACTGCACCCAGTTCAACAACCTGTACAATGCAATCCCAATTGAAATCAAACCTCCACAGGGTCTGACATTGATTAAATTCCCTGATGGATTTGATGCCGACATGTCATACCAACTAAGAGAAAGAAATTCTGCCACCCTGGAGGACATGTAGAAAAGTGCTATAAGTGTGGAGGCCAATCTATTGGCAAAGAGGGCACGATAGAGGTCAGAAAGGAGAGTCACACTTAAAGAAGAACCTTCCACATTGAACACAGATTCCAAATTGGATTCTATGGCCAGAACAATGGAACTAATGCTGGAAAGATTGACTGTGTCAGACAGAAATCCTCCAAGAGACAACACACCTGCTCCTCAGGTTCGGAACCCCAATTTCAGGAGAAACCCTCCTAAAATCAGATAGAGAGATCCTAGGGATCAAAGAGAGCAGAGGGGCCCAAATCAGCAGATTAGACCTCCCCTACAAGAAAACTATGTTGATGAAGGGAGGGAAGTGATTGAGGAATTGGAGGACACTCACATCAACCTCATGGGAATTCACGACAACGAAGCTATCTTTCTTACCCAAGAAGAGAAGTAACTTTTTCTTCTAAATCAAATGAAAGTATGTGAAGAAGCTGAAGACGCAGAACAACATGCCTTTGAAAATGCTATTTTGGAGGTACACCTTCAATACAATATACGGAGTAAGAAGACAAAAGGGAATTCCCCCAAAAAGACGATTGAAACATAGAAGGTAGCCGATACCAAGAAGACTCCTGAGAAAAATACTACTAAGAAGACTCCTGAGAAAAATACTACTGAGAAGACTTCTGAGAAGAGTAAAGCCGACGCTCCTATGAAGAGAAACCTCACCATTCTGAAAAGGCCATCACCGCCCGAGGTTTCACCTATTAATCCACCGAGTACTTCTGAGCAGAAGAATTTGGTGGACAAACAAGAAATGATGAGCCAAGGCAGAGCTCTTACACCCTTTAGCCTGGAGGGGGAGTTGGCCAAAATAAAAATTCCCATCCCACTTACAGATTTGATGAATAGAGGCGGTTATCGTTCACAGGTGATTAAAGCGCTAGCCATTGAACCTGACATAGGCACGGAGGCCTTGACCATTGGATCAGAAAGTCATTCGGAAACTGTGAACCTTACTGATGATAGACCCGAGCTTTTTTTCGGACCTGAAGTAGATGGTCGAGATGATACTGGTGAGGTCGCTCCCTTTTAAATCAGTCTGAACATACACGACTTGATCTTGCATAATGCTATGCTGGATTTGGGTGCCTCCCACAATCTGATGCCTAAAGAAGTAATGGAAAAGCTGGGACTGGAGGTAACCAGACCATACAAGGATTTACACTCATTCGACGCCAACAAAGTTAAATGTATTGGTTTGATCAAGGACTTATGCATCACCTTGGTTCAGATTCCTGCGAAGAGCATGGTAATGGATGTGGTGGTTGCAGACATCTCGCCGAAGTATGGAATGTTGATATCCCAGTCTTGAGGGGCTAAGTTGAAAGGAACCCTGTAGCTAGATATGTCTTATGCCACTATCCCAGTGTTTGGGCAACAGAGGAGGCTATACAGAGAAACATTGATGAAGTACATGGTCAGTAGCCAAGAAAAACCGCACAATTATCCCCTTTACTCTGTGCATTCTGATTTAGATTCGTTCATCTTGTACAATGATGGTGATACGGAAGAGAAAGATACTCAGTTGATGGAAGACACATCTAGTCAAGATGAAAGCCAAGAAAGCATTGAGGTAGCTAAGATGAAGAACGTGATAACTGAAGATTTACCTGCTGATTTCTGGAGCATGGATTTTGATGGAGCTGTGAGTAAAGAAGGAGCAGGAGCTGGAGTCTGGTTTCATAATCATAGAAACAGGTACTCAGAAAATCATTCCTACAAATTAAATTTTCAGTGCACTAACAATGTTGCCGAGTATGAAGCCTTGATGCTCGGTCTGAAGCTTTTGAAAATGGTTGGTGCTAAACAGATTATGGTAAGAGGTGATTCTGAGTTGATAATCAAGCAAATTAAAGGTGAGTATGCTGCTAAACACCCACATCTTAGGGATTATAGGAATGTTGTTCTCGATGCCTTGAGGTGTTTTACTGAAGTTGACTTGCAGGTAATGCCGAGGGGACATAATATTCTGGTCAACGGATTGGCTACGTCAGCAGCCACCTGTAAGATTCCTTTCCGCCCGACTCGCCCATATACTGTTGAGGTGAAATGCAAACCTACAGTTCCTGAAAATATCAGGTACTGGCAAGTGTTTGTTAATGATGATCAGATCGAAGAATTTCTGCAATGTAAAAACGACTTTGAATGTACAAATATAGATTTAGAGAATGAAGATGAAAATGTAAATAATTATGATTTTGAAATAGATAGTGTAAATACCATAGATTCAGGAGAATTAGGCGATGACGAAGTAGATGCTGACGTTTTACAGTTGAAAAGCAACATTTTACCTAGAGGCCTAGTTCCTTTAGAGGACTTGTTCGATTCTAACGACGTGGCCAGGAAACCAAAAATAGAATCCCATGGACAAGATGTAGAAGACTGTAATATAGGGACCGACGAAAAACCTAGGATGGTCAAACTGTCTAAATCATTACCCCTAGAGAAAAAACTCAAATACATTGAGTTGTTCAAAGAATTTTTCGATGTATTTGCCTGGAGTTATGAAGATTTAAAATCCTATGATACCAGCATCATACAACACAGGATTCCAATAAAATAAGACCAAAAACCGTTTAGGCAAAAACTTAGGAGGATAAATCCCAAGTTTCTCCCTCTAATAGAAAAGGAAATCAAGAAAATGTACGATGCCAAGATCATAGTTCCATTACGTTTTTCCAAGTGGGTTTCTAATCTGGTCCCTACACGTAAGAAAACCGGGGAAATCAGACTTTGCATAGACTTCTGAAATCTGAATAAAGTCTCCCTGAAGGATAATTACCCCTTACCGAAAATGGACCACATCCTGCAAAGGGTGGTCGGGTCCAGTTGAATTTCTCTGCTAGACGGTTTCTCAGGTTACAATCAGGTCTTAGTTCACCCGGACGACCAAGACAAAACCGTTTTCACCACACCATGGGGCACTTTCATGTATGTGAAAATGCCTTTTGGTCTGATGAATGTAGGAGCCACATTCTAGAGGGAAATGGATATCACCTTCATGGAAGAATCAGGTAAATTTATTGTCGTCTATTTAGATGATGTGACTGTGTTTTCCTAATTAGATGATGAACACCTAAGGCACCTCAGACGAGTCTTCGAGAAGTGTAGGAGGTTTGGGATTTCTTTAAATCCTAAGAAGTGCCTTTTCGGGTTAGAAGAAGGCAAACTGCTAGGACATATCATCTCAAAGGAAGGAATCAAAATAGACCCCAGTAGAATAGAGGCCATACTAAAATTAGAACACCCCAGAAACCTCAAAGAACTACAGTCTTTTATAGGAAGAATTAACTTTCTGCGAAGATTCATTCCAAATTTGGCAGAACTCCTCAGGTACATTACAAACATGCTTAAAAAGGACGTAAAAATAAAATGGGACTTAGAGTCCAGACAATATTTCGAACAAGTCAAACGAGCACTCACAGAAGCCCCTGTCTCGATCAGTCTGAATTTTACTAAGGATTTCTATCTCTTTTCTTTCACCTCTGAACATACTATAGCAACAGTGTTACTGCAGAAGACCAGTGAAGGGTATGAACAACCTATAGCTTTATTTAGCAAGGCGTTAAGGGACGCTTCTCTGAATTACAAGATAATAGAGAAACAAGCTTTTTCTTTAGTAAAATCCATAAAAGACTTCAGGGTCTACATTCTCCATTCCCACACCATAGCTTATGTTCCGAACGCGGTAGTAAAGGACATCTTGAAACAAGATAATCCGAATGGAAGAAGGGGAAAATGGATTGTTGTCATTTTAGAATACGATATAGAGATTAAGCCCACGAAACTAATCAAAGGTCAAGGCCTTGCTAAATTAATGGCTGAATCTAACTTCCATGCCCTTGACAT